>ML782996.1:707355-718151 GCA_009831015.1 Picea engelmannii
TCTTGAGTTAGTTTTAAACACAAATTGAAGAAAGAAGTTGTCCTAGGCCTAATTTAGTTTACACCTAGGGTTTACTTCTAGGGTTTTGAAAAGCCTTGTATGAAGCAACACTTTTCAGCCCTAGATTTGTGTTTGTAAGCTAGACGTTTTGCCAAAGAAGTCTTAAGGAGAGAAGAGGAATCTTTAGGCCTAGCTTTAGCTACACCTAGGTAAGTCTTTCCTTCTTAGGGTTTAGGGTTGGTGGCCTTGCCATAGCAACACCATCAAACCCTAGCTCTCTTGTCCTTAAGTTTGAGTTCTTCCTAAACCATTAGTCTCACTTCAATTGACTCCATAAATCCAAGGCACTAGTCTAGGATTGATCTTGAGCTTGTTATGCTTTGAATCTCTTTCAAACTACTTCCAAATTGATACCCTAACTAACCTAGTGTCTAACCCTAGCTTTCTTCTTTACTAACCCTAATAAGGTGACGTCTTGCTAATTTTAACTTTTGCTTGGATAGAAAGGTGCGGCCTAGTCATATTATCATAGTCGTGGAGGTTTATTGCACTTTTGTTGGTTGAATTTGTCAAAACGTCACTCCTTGGCTAGCTAACCCTAAAAAACGCAACAAGATTTATATAGGTGACGTCACATAAGCTTTGATCTCTTGTTTATACCTATAACGTTGTGACACTTTTCACCTTGGTTGTTAGACATTGAGTTATTAATTGCATCTGTAAGCTGATTTGCTAAAATGTTCCATCTCAATTGTCTCATTTTTGACCTAAAAATAAGGCTGACGTCATCATCATTGCAACAACAATATATATGACGCAACAACATTATATATATGAGCTATTTTGAGATATTTATTGCATGATGATATAATATGAGGATTGATATTTAACATTGAATGCTCTTATCTCTTATGCTTTGTTGAAGAAGTGATATCAATCATTTGACTTTGTTTATCAATCATTGACTTCATCAATAATTGCATTTGATTATTTGCTCATATATATTAAAGGATAGTCATTGATATTATGAAGTACTAACCCACTGCAAGCACATATTCTAGTTATTTTTCTTGTCTCGCAAACAGGTGCCATTCAGTGGAAGATTCTTCTTGACTATCTCATCTTTGGCAGCAATCTGTGAAAGGGAACCTCTTTGACTTGGTCCATTACCCTTTATCCCTTCATTAAACCAGATTTCTTAGGGACGTCTCCCTTGTACTAGCCCTCCTAAATAGAAAGAGCCCCCCATCGAGGTGACAGTGGGTGGGGATGCTCCTGTTACACCGGTTTCAGGCCTTGACTCAAACTGCCTAAACCCTTCCTAGAAACCGTGCGATAACAATTACCATCATCCCTTGGCTATTTCATAGAACATTAATCCATAGGTTAGTTATAACAGATACTCATGCATATCCATAAACTATCAACATGTAATTGCATTCAACTGTATCATTAAATCGATATCCATGTACCAATATCTTTCAAATTCAATTATTTTTAAGCTAGAAATAAGTCTCATAATATATATCATAAATCAAATAACAATAAACATTCAAAATATTCACATTCACATAGGTACATATGTCCAAAGTTTGAAGTGTCAAGTAATCAGTGTTCGACAAATCATCTCTAAATAAAAATACGACTAGACCATACGTAATTATAGTTGTCTAAGTAAAAATGGGTATTACATACACCCATCCTTTGGGAAACATAGTCCTGAGGTGGTCAAAAAAGTGATGGATGATCTCGTTGTAAGGTCTCTGCATCCTCCCAAGTAGCAGATCCTGTTCTAAAATTTATCTACTACACCTTAAATTGGTATACCAAATGATTCCTGATTTGTCAGACCCTATGGTCCAATATGTGTAATGGTTCGACCATGATGGATCCCACATCCGAGACTTGCAATTCCTTCCAATTTAGTTTGTGAGATTTGTCAGCAACACAATGTCATAGAACATATAGATTAAAAACATCATGAGTTTTATGCAAGTGGGATGGAAGTACAAGGCGATAGGCAATGGGTTCAATTCTCTCTTGGATTTTGAATGGTCTTATAAATCGATGCCACAATTTTGTCTCTTTCCCAAACTGAATGGTACTCTTATTAGGCCTCATACTAATGAAAACCTAATCTCCCACTTTATAACTTTGGTCAACCCTATGTGCATCAACATAAATTTTTTGTCTATCACACGCCTCTAATCATTGTCTAATATAAATCACATGTTCCTCCATATATTGAATCAATTCCGACCCTACTGTCACTCGATATTCTAACCTTTCCCAACTCAATGATGTCCTGTGTGGACTTCCATACAGATCTTGATAGGGTGACATTCAAATTGAGCTGTGAAATTTTTTATTGTAGGCAAACTCTACCAAAGGTAAGTACTTCTCCCAATGGGTTTGATTATCCATAACATACATCCTAAGCATGTCTTCCATAACTTGATTTACTCTTTCAATTTTCCCATCCATTTCAAAATGATATGTGATTATTAAGTTCAATTGAGTCCCTAGTGTTGACTACAAACTTGTCTGAAACCTAGATGTGAATTAGGAGTACCTATCTGAAATGACCTTCTTGGGTAACCGATGCATACATATGAATTCACTTAAAAAAATGTGTTCCACATTAGTGACATCATAAGTGTCTCTGACTAAGATAAAATGAGAACTCTTGGTCAACTTATCAACTATAACAAGAATGGCATTGCACCTCAGTGATGTGAGTGGAAATGCCACAATGAAATCCATAGAAATGACTTCCCACTTGGACATAGGAACATCATGTGGTTGTAGGAGACTTGCCAGGTGGTCATGATCGACCTTCACTTGATGACACTCAAGGAACTTGGTGATGAAATGGACTACATCATGCTTCATGCCTACCCAAAAGAAAAAATTATTCATGTCTATGTAGATTTGCTTCACACCTAGATGTGCAAAATAAAGTGCTCTATGTGCTTCCTTGAGCATGATTCTTTGAATATCCCCACCCTCGGGGATATACATCCTTCTTTTATATCTTAAAAATCCATCTACTTCAAGGATATATCCTTCATACGTTGGCTCTAACTGCCTCCCACTCTAGAGGGATGAAGTAACCTTTAAATACCAACTATCTCCAAGAAGTTTCCCCAATACTCACTCCCTCAGATTAACTTTTAAGGGCACCAAGAAGAAGATACGTGGTCTCCCTCTCTGGGCATCCATGACCGCATTCTCCTTACCCTTGATGTAAGAAATTCCAAAATTGTACTCACTCATAAATTCACTCCATCGCCTATACTTGGCATTGAGATCCCTTTGAGTAAAGAGATGCTTTAAACTTTCATGGATTTTTTTTAGCTCAAAGCTTCTCTTGACCACTAGATAATTCCTCCAAAGCTTCAGAGCTAACATTACAACTTCCAACTCTAAATCATGAATAGCATATATCTCCTCATGTTGCTTCAAATTTCTTGACGCATACACTATCATTACCCCATCCTGCATTAACATAACCCCCGATCATTTATTTGAGGTATCCATGTAGACTGTGAAGTTGTTTTCCATATCCGACACTCGTAGAATTGGTGCACTGGTTAGTAACCTATTAAGCTCAATGAATGCAATATCGCACTCATCTGTCCACTCATATGTGACCCCCTTGCACTGCAAGGTGGTGATGGATTTTTAAATCTTTGAGAATCCTTCCATAAACCTTCAATAATAACCAACTAGCCCCATAAATATTCTCACCTCATGAGAATTACTTGGCACTTTCCAATCCATTATGGCCTTCACCTTTTCCAGGTCCACCAAAATTCCTTCACCCGAAATGATATGACCTAAATAGTGAATCTCTTTTTGGAAGAAAAATCACTTTAAAAACTTTCCATACAAATTTTTCTCTCTAAGGCATGAAAACACCAATCGCAAGTGTTCCTCATGTTCTCTTTTTTTCTTGGAATAGATGAGGATATCATCAAGAAATACTTGTACAAAGCAGTCTAAGTACTTTTGGAATACACCATTCATGAGGATCATGAATATTGTTGGTGCATTGGTCAAACCAAAAGGAACTACAATGAACTCGTAATGTTCGAACCGATTTTGAAAGTCATTTTTAGGAATATCTCCTTCCTTAATCCTTAACTAGTGATATCCTTATCGCATATCAATTTTTGAGAAAATGGTTTATTTTTTCATCCGATCAAAGAGATCATCTATCCATAGTATTGAGTACCTATTATTCACTTTAGCACTTTTCAAGTCCCTGTAATATATACACAGTCGTAAGGAACTGTCCTTCTTGAAAAATATTACCAGTGCACCCCAAGGTGAAACATTGGGCCTTATCAACCCTAAGTCAAGTAGTTCCTTCAATTGGATTTGAAACTCATAGAGTACTTCTGATGGATTTACTATTTCAAACAACTTGCCCATAGTAGTTGTTTAATGGCACGACTCTAAGAACAATAATTGAGAAGATAATTAAACAATAATAATTATGCTTAATGGCACGACTCTTCCAATAATTGAGAGGTTGGATAATTATTGGAAGATATATTTCTTGTGATAGTATTCTTAGAGCATATGTGCCTTGTTTTTCTTAAGAGTCACAGGCACGAAGGGCCAATAAAATGAAGGGTTTATTGGAGCTAGGAAGCCGACTAGGCTCCTAGTTTCTTGGGAGGATTCCATCTGGGAAAGTGGGAAAATAATTCTTGGAAGCACCCATGACTACATTGCAATACGATGAGATTCGACAAACTAAGGAGGAGGTATTTTTTAGTGGTATTTTGTTATTGATATTTCTTTTATATACTTCTGTTTTAATTTTTAAATCTTAGAGTTAACATATTACTTAAATCATCATGTTATTTAGATTTATCATTGAGAAAATGTAGAAGAATTGTGTAAGTGGAAATCAATGCATTTTTTCTAAAACAAAGTTGTTAATGTGTATGTATTTAACAAATGATTAATTTCTTAGCATCCTATAGAGGGTTTCTACAGTCTCCTATACCCCTAACCACTAAAATTTATAAACCTTTCACCAAACCCATATCACACATAAATAACATCTAACATTACCCCATAACCTCTATAACCCTTGAACCTTATAATTTAAAAACCTAACACTTATAACTACTAGTCCTTATAACAATTAATCCCTATATAATTACCCCTAATTCATATAACCCTTATCTCTTAACCATTATTACGCATATAACTCATAATACTATAACCCCTTACACCACTAACTCTTACTACTCTACCCCCTAACCCGTGACCCCTATAAACCACATATATTAACCCTAATAATGTTTAATGCTAATTTTTTTTAACTCTTATAACCCCTACGATTCATCTAAATACCAACCCTTTTAACCCATATTACCATTATTCCTAGCACACATAACCTCTCATCTCTATAACACCTTCCACCCCTAACTTTCGACCCCCAACTATTAACTAGTATAAACACCCAAGTCTATTATAAAAATTAACCCTTATAACCCATCTGATCATCTTAAATATCAACAACTAGTCCTTATAAAACCCTAACCCCTGTATTCTCTATCTCCTAAAACCATAACCTCTATCCCATGTAACAATTATAACCTTATCACACATAACTTACATAATCCATAGCCCATATAACCTTGGTAACAACTAACATATATCATTCCTAGCCCATATAACCATGGTAACAACTAACATATATCATCCCTATCCCTTGTAATGCATATAACCCATAACCCCTAAAAAATATAACCCCTAACTTCTATAATTCCTTCTCCATTTAGTTCTGAACCCTTATAATTTCTAATACTTAATCCTATAAACCCTAGTTCTATAACCCTTAAGGAATTAATTCTTAATTCATTTAAAGAATATCCCATATAATCATTATTTACCTCTCTTAAACCCTATAACCACTCATTCATATAGGCTATAACCCTTAACAACAATAACTACAAACTCATATAACCACTACAACATTAACACTTAACACACAACAATTAGGAAAAATAAACATAACCACTAACCCCTAATTACCAATGATATTAATCATTATCACCATTAATCTCTCAACCCACTCACCCTAATCACCCCTACCCTTACCTATTGCCACTTCAAAAATAACTAACACTTGTAAACCTAAATTTCTAGAAACCATATAACTCCAAAACTCTATAATCTATAGACCAAACCCATGTAAATTTTATAACCCTTAAAAATTAATTTAAAAATTAATACATATAACCTATAATCCATATTAATTTTGTCAACCTAAACCATTATAACCCATTTAAACCCTAATATCCATAACCCCTAACCAGTATAAAAATTATCTAACCTCTATAAACCCTAGTTTTTATAATGTTTATAAGGCATAACCCTTAACCACTAAAACCCCTTTAAACCCTATCCATTTATAATATTTAACCCCTATTACACTACATAACTAACATTTATAACCCCTAGTATTTAATCCCTATAACCTTTAAAAAATACCCATATCTACCATAACCCCTCTAATACCTATCACTAATAATACATATGCTTTATAACCACCAAATAAAGCATAACCCCTAGTACAAAACCATAACCTTTATAATCCCTAGTACATATTCTTAATCCTTACCACTTTTATCCCCTAAAACATATAACCATTAAAATTTATAAAATTAATAAAATCTCATCCCTATAATTGGTAACACCCCCAAAAACCAATAAAACTATCACCCCTACCATGTAAAACCATTATCATGTAAAACCATTATCAGTCATAAAAAAAATATGATCATTAACTTTTAGCCAAGATAGACTCCAACTAACCCTAATAAATCGTATCACCCATACCTAGTATAACTAATAATACACCCATGTAACCCCCTAACCTTATAACCCTAGAACCTATAAACCCTAACCCTTAATCATTATCCCTTATAACTCTTATAATCTCTACCCTCTAATAGGTATAGTCCATAGACCTTCCCTACCCTCTAATAGGTGTAGTCCATAAACCTTAACCCTTAACATGTATAATTTGTAACCCTTGTAACTTCTAAATTCTAACACTTATAATGATTAAACCATGTCTAATTTGTAACCCTTGTAACTTCTAAATTCTAACACTTATAATGATTAAACCTTACAACTTTTAACCCCTAACACTAATATCTCTAATCCATATAACTTCAAAATTTTGTAACCTCTAACATGTAAGCTTAACACATGTAACCCATAACACAATTTTAGTAACTCTTACCCATATAAGCACTAAATTCTAACCACTAACACCTTTCACCCATAACCATTGACATTTGTATCCCCATAACCCCAAACCCTTATAATTTATAAATCATAAACCTTAACACTTATAACCACTAATCCCTATAAACCCTAACCTTTATAACCTATAAAATTCCTATTCAATAACAACTAATCTCTATAATATTCATAACCTTCAATACATATAACATCTATCACCCCAAAACCTTATCCCATGTAACCATTAATTTCTCCTATAGAATATATAATTACTATCCCATATGACTCATATCACCACTAATTAGTATAACCACAAGTTAACTATTATAAACCCTTGTAAGAGTATGGATCCTAACACTTACAATGTGCAATGGATAATCCCTAGTGTTTAAAAATCTTAAACCCTATAATACTTAACCCTTATAATAACTAACACTTAACTCCTATAACAGGTATCCCCTAACCCTTGTAAAAAGTATAACTCCTAATACCTAAAATGTTTAAACCTTATCATTGTTAAACCATTAACTCTTATAAATCATAAACCCCTAATTAATATAAACCCTAATCCATAATCCTTATAACCTTAATCCTACCCAATTCCTAACATCTATAAAATCTATATACCCTTATCCCTATAATCCCCCAAATCCCTAACCCCCTAACCCATGTAATCCCCAAAAACATTTAACCCTTATGACCCATAACCCTCATAGCAATTAACCTCTAACATGTGACTTTATAATCCTTAATCATTATTATAATTAACTCCCATAAACCCTAACTCCTAGCCCTCATGTGGTCATTGTATCATCACATGCCTTTAAACTATGCTACCCGTGTACTACAAAAATAAAATAATGTATATTACCCTTGGCCTCTATTACCCTTAGCTAATGTAAAATATAATCCAAAGTCCATTTAATATATATAACTCAGAATCCTTAACCTTTATAATCCTCTGTATGGCCCCTAAGAACCCTAACCCTCATAACTATTGAAATCATTATCGCCTAAGTCACAGGTTCACCGAAGTTGAACCATCAGGTTCGAAGTACGACGAACCTCAAGAAAATTTTTAGGTTCGGATATGCTTCTGCTGAGGTTCGATTCACGTTCTCACTGTTCAACCTATGAAATGTTCTTTCCAGCAGCATGATGTATCTCTCTAGACTCCTGCTGGCTGTAGATGATGACACTCATGGTGATTTTAATCAATGGAAAATAGACACCGCCAAACTCTTTACCTCTAGACAACCTACTAACTTTGGCCCGTGCATTTCTTTCCCTTTCAATAGTCCGCACACCCTGATTTTTTCATTTTTCTGTATACGTTACCCCGATGATGGTTGGAGTGCGACGTGTATTCATTTTCCCATAGACCGCGAGGTTGGCGCGTATTCATTTTCGACTGCAGGTTGTCTTCATTTCCCTCCCGAGTGTGGTTTTCACTTTGGTTTATTGTTTTAGCAAGATTATAAATAATGATTACTATTAATTATAAAGCATATAGGTTATACTATATAGAATATTTATCATGTATTATATACTTTTTCGTATATTATATATATATATATATATATATGAGTTATCATGATCACTCTTATATTTTGACTAATCTTATATTATATTATGTATTATATATAATACATTATAGTAAATATAATCTTAATACATTATTATAATAATTTATTATTATAATTATAATACATTATATTAATCTTAACGGTATACTATGTATTTTTTTTATATGACTCATACTATGATTCATATGTTATATTAATTATTTAATGTTATTTATATTAAAGTTTATATTTGTATTAAAAAATGTATATAGTCGAAATTGATGGGAACCTCATCCGAACCTAATATGAAAATTTGAATTTGAATCAATCCTAATAATTATCAAACCCAAACTCAAATCTGAACAATGTGACTTAGATTATCACCAAGAATGTTTAATCCCTATAACACATAATGAGAATAAACCATAGAAAACTCATTTATATGCCAAACCTTATAAAATCAAGGAGTTTTCCACCATTAGGCAAGTTTCAATTCCCATGAGGGATTTTCTTGGAGCCATGGGGTCACCTTGAGGTAGTGGTCGAGCGTGCAGTTGCACCCAGAGATATTATATTAAATGGTCTCATGATAGATGCATGAATTAGTGGACCAAATCTCACCCCCATTCCTTTCAAATTTAGAATGATGAGATGGTTTGACGAGGTGGTTTGGAGGTAGGCCTTGCACTCTCATTTTTTAGTTTCAAATCCCTAATGAGACCCTAGCTTGTTGTGATAAGGATATAAGGATAGGTGACCCCCATGAGTCGGAAACCCCTCGTGAATGCGTCTCTAGACATCTCAATCCTTGTTAAGTCATAAGTTTCATGTTCGACACTAACTTGTGGGTTATTGATACTAGCCAACAATTTACAGTGGCATCTAAACGAATTTGGACCTGAGCCTCACTCATGTAATCTCAACCAGTTATAGATTCCCCTAGATATGAAAAAAAATAAAATTGTAATGAATATCCCTTATAAAAATTATCATACTTAACAAATATAACTCCTAACCAAGTTATAATACCTTATATGTATAATTCTTAAAACTTATAATTTCCATAATAATATAAAACCTTGTCCCTATAATCCCTAACTCGTTTAAACCCTGGCCCTTATAATATTTATGACCCCAACTCTTAACCTATATAGCTATTAACCCTTGAACCATATAAACATTAACCATTATATCCTATAACCACTACAATACTAACACATAACTCATAACATTTATAAACATTAAACCTAACACACCAATCCTTAATTACAAATGGTGTTAATCAATATTACCATTAATATTTAAATCCAATGACAACGATCACCCTTGCACCATAACCATTGTCACTCTTAAAATTACTGACATATATTAACCTATACTCCTTATAGTAGAGATCACCCTTCCACCTCATAGCTCTGATCCATATAAATTCAAAATCCCGTAACCCCTAATATGTAAACTTAACATACGTAAACCCTAACAATAAATTCTAGTAACCCGGACCCATATGAGCACTTACTGCTAATCCATAACACTTATCAATTGTAACCATTGACATTTGTAACCCCATAAATCCCAACCCTTAGTGGGCTTAATGGTTAATAACATGTTTTTCCTCCTTCAAGGTCACATTTTCAAATGTAGAGCAGGGTAGGCTATGTATACCTCTATATACTTTAGTAGTCAAATCCATCCCACAAACGAGGGGGTCTCATACACCAATTTGGTTTATGGATTGGATGTGACCTTAAAAATAGATTATTGTTATCATTATTATTATTTTTAACTTCTAAATCATAAACCTTAACACTTATAACTACTAACCCTTAAAAACCCTAATCCATATAACCTCTAAAATCCATATTCAATAACAAGTAATATCTATGATATGTTGGTTGTTGAGCCTGATTATCTTCCTAATCTAGAGGTCTTTGTTTTCAACCATGTTTATACCCC
>ML782996.1:718161-750565 GCA_009831015.1 Picea engelmannii
GGGGGGGGGGGGGGTTCACATGGGGATTTCCTTCCCACGCGGTCCGAGGGCGAAGCCCCTGAAGGATAAATTTACTTGTAAAATATTTTAATTTCATAGTCAATATGGATCGTTCATTATAAGGTCGTGTATCTGACGGTAGAAGTTATTTTATGGATTTTTTCCTTAGAAGGAAACCCTCTTTTATAAGGGAATTGTATTGTGGCTGTGTAGGTGTGTGATTATTGTATTCTAATAGAGGAGACTGTGAGACAAAGAAGAGGAAGTTACAATGGGTGTGTTGTAGGTTATATCCCTTCATTTTGCTGGATAATAAAAAGAAAGGACTTGACAATTTCTCTAGTGGATGTAGCCCACAATGGGTGAACCATGTATATTTATGTCTCTATTTTATTTTGTATCTTCTATGCTTTATTTCTTCATTTGTCTTATTTTATTGCTTCATGATCCTTTTTTTCTAACAACTAGTATCAGAGAGAAAGGTAACTTGCAGGAAAATAGGGTTCCTAGTTTGAGTGGGAACAATGACGGAAGATGGAAAGTTTGGGGTTGAGAAATTTAATGGCCAAAACTACCAGTTATGGAAGATGTAGATGGAAGATTATTTATATCAGAAGTATCTATTCGTACCATTGGGTGGAATAACAAAGAAGCCGACGACCATGGAGGAAGAAGAATGGGAGTTTATTGACAGAAAGGGACTATGAACAATACGGTCGAGCCTGGTAGCGTTGGTGGCTTTCAATATTTCAAAAGAAAAGACAATGAATTAGTTGATGGATGCATTGGCTAAACTGTATGAAAAACCCTTGGTGTCCAATAAGGTATTTCTAATTAAGAGATTATTTAATATGAAGATGTCAGAAGGTGGGTCTGTTGCAGATTAGTTAAATGAATTTAATACGGTTAATAATCAACTAAGTTATGTAAAAGTGGACTTTGATGATGAGGTCATGACTCTTCTAATCTTTTGTTCATTGCCAAAAATATGGAATGGCTTGGTCATGGCTGTAAGTAACCATGTTTATGGTTAAAACACTCTAAACTTTGATGATGTTGTTGGTGTTATCCTTACCAAGGAAATGCGACGAAAAATCACAGGTGAGACATTAGGTAATGTGTTGACTGTGGAGAACAGGGGAATACAAAAGGATAGAGGAAAGGGCTTAGGAAACCATGGGAATTCTAGGAAGGGAAGATCCAAATACAAATTGTTAAAGATAGAGTACTGGAATTGTGGGAAGAAAGGACATTTGAAGAAAGACTACAGAGCTCCAAATAAACAAAGAGATGGACAACAAGAGAAAAATCAAGAAGAAAATGTAACAATATGCTTTGATTCTTTCTGTAGATAATATTTTCGTGTCTTGGGTAGTAGATTTAGGGGCTTCATTTCATGCCTTACCCCATAAGAAACGTTTTCTTGATTATTTTTAAGTGTATTTTGGACAGGTTCATTTGGGTGATGATGCACCATGCAAAATTGTTGGAATGGGTAAGGCACATATAAAAAAAAAATGGAAACCAATGGTTATTGAAAGAGGTAAGACATGTACCAGATGTAAGGAAAAATATAATTTCAACAGGGAAGTTGGCAAGTGAAGGATGTATATCTATATTTACAGATAAGGCATGGAAGGTCACCAAAGGATCATTGGTGATAGAAAAATGAGAGAAGGTAGGTACATTGTATTTATGTACTAGTAATAATAAATCTTCTGTCTCTTTATATTCTACATGAGTGGATACAATACTATGGCATCATAGGCTTGGACACATGAGTTATAAGGGGATGCAAATACTTCACAAACGATTTTTTTTCCATATATTAAACAAATTGATTTGGATTGTTGTGAGCACTATGTTTATGGAAAACAAAAGAGAGTTATATTTCTCAGAGCCAGAAAAGAAAATAAGAGTGAAAGTTGAGATCTTGTGCATATATATGTATGGGGACCAACTCAGGTATCATCTCTTGGTGGCTCTCATTATTATGTTACTTTTATTGACGATGAAACTAGAAAAACTTGGGTTTATTACATTTGGAAAAAATATGATGTTTTTAATACTTTTAAGAAATGGAAAGCTTTGGTTGAGAATGAGACAAGAAAAATGTTGAAATATCTCAAATCAGAAAATGGAGGTGACTACTGCAGCAAGGCGTTTGATGATTATTTTTCATACCATGGGATTCATAGAGAGAACATAGTTCCAGTAACACCATAAGAAAATGGTGTCTCAGAACAGATGAACAGGACCATGGTGGAGCGTGCAAGGAGTATGAGATTCCATGCAGGGTTGCCCTTACGGTTTTGGGAATATGTTGTAAATACTATTGTTTACTTGATAAACATAGGACCTTCAAGCTCTTTGGATGGTGGAATTCCAGAGGAGGCATGGACAGGAAAAAACGTAAAGTTTTATTTTTTGAAGACTTTCGGTTGTGAAGCATTTGTCCATGTTGATAAAGAAAATAGAACATAGCTTGAAGAAAAATCCAAGAAGTGTACCTTTATTGGATATGGTGTTAATTATTTTTGTTATTTCTTATGGGATTATGAAAATAACAAAATCATTAGGAGTAGAGATGCCATACTCAATGAGAATTTCATGTACAAAGATTAGTTGCAGGGAAGGAAACATGAAGAATAAACAATGGAATACATAATGTTTGATGAGATATCTGAAAAATAAATTCCAAAAGTAGCAGAAAATAAAAATGTACAACAACATGAGCAACATGTACCTCAAAATCTTGCAAGTGTTGTTAGAATATCTACCAGGTTAAGTAGACCCCCTGAACAATACTCTCCTTCATTGTACTATTTCTTGTTGACTGATTCTGCTGAACCATAAATTTATGAAGAGGCAATGCAAGTAGACACTAAAAGGAAGTGGGAGAAAGATATGAAAGAGGAAATGGATTCCTTGGTAAATAACCATACTTGGGACTTGGTTCATTTTCCTACAGGAAAAAGAACATTGTAGAATAAATGGGTTTACAGGTTGAAGGAATAAGATGGAGGCAAAAAACAGTACAAGGATAGACTTGTTATAAATAGGTTTGCACAAAATAAAGGTATATATTTTGATGAAATATTTTCTCATGTTGTTAAAATGACTTCAATTAGGACTATTTTAAGTCTTGTGGCAATATAATATTTTCATCTTGAATAGTTATATGTAAGAGCAAATTTTCTCCATGGGGATTTGGATGAAGAGATTTATATGCAACAACCATAGGGGTATGAGGTCAAAGGGAAGGAATATTTGGTATGTAGGTTGAAGAAGAGATTGTATGGCCTATAGTAAGCTCCAAGGCAATGGTATTTGAAGTTTGATAGGTTTATGAAAGAACAAGGTTATAATATATGTCATTATGATCACTGTTTTTATTTTAAAAGGATAGAAAATGGAAGCTATATTATCGTACTATTGTATGTATATGACATGCTTCTTGCAGGGTATAATATGCAGGATATAAATGTGCTCACCAATAAATTAGATAATTCATTTTCAATTTAAGGATTTGCATGCTCCAAAGAAAATCCTTGGTATGAGAATAATAAGAGACAAAAAAATAAAAAAAATGACATTGTCTTAGGGTGAGGACATAAAGAAGGTGTTAGAGAGGTTTAGAATGCAGAATGAAAAATCAGTTAGTACACCGTTGACCAACCATTTCAAATTAAATAAGGAAATGTGTTTGAATAAACAAGAGGATATAGAATACATGTCCAGGGCCCCTTATTCATCTGTAGTTGGCAGCTTGATGTATGCGATGGTTTGCACAAGACTAGATATTGCACATGCAGTGGGAGTTGTGAGTAGGTATATGAAAAATCCAGGTAAAGAACATTGGGAGGCGATAAAGTGGATTCTCATGTATTTGAGAGGTACTTCTACTCATGCATTATGTTTTAGAGGTTCAAACATTGTTCTATAGGGATATATTGATTCATATATGGCAGGTGATAAAGATAGTAGGAGGATCACCATAGGGTATGTTTTTATTATAGGTGGAATATAATTAAGTTGTATTTCAAAACTACAAAATGTTGTTTCACTTTCAACAACATAAGCATAGTATGTTGCTGCTATAGAGGCTAGTAAAGAAATGGTTTGGTTACAAAGGTTTATGGAGGAACTGGGTAAGAAGCAGGAGAATAACAGGATGTACTGTGACAGTGAGAGTGCCATTCATATTGAAAATAAATCAACCTTACATTCTAAGAATAAGCATATACAACGCACGTACCATTTCATAAGATTCGTCTTGGAAGATGAACAATTGAAATTGGAAAATATACATACTAGCCAGAATCCTGCAGACATGTTAACAAAGGGAGTATCCAGGGAGAAAATAAGGTCCTAATCAGTTTCAGTTGGTCTTCAAGCATGAAGGTGAATATGAGAAATTTTCCAGGTCCAAGGTGGATCATAGTTGAATAGTTACAACCGTAGTGGAGTTGTTGTGATCAGTCTCCAAGTGGGAGATTGTTGGTTGCGGATCCTAATTAACTTCCTGATTCAAAGGTATTTTTTTTAGCCGTGTTTATGCCCCATGAAAAATTTACACCCCTCCACGTGGTGGAGTTGCAGGGGGGGCTTTCCCCCCCTGCGAGGTCCGGAGGCGAAGCCCCTGAAGGAAAAATTTCCTTGTAAAATATTGTAATTTCGTACTCAATCTGAACTGTTCATTATAAGGCCGCATATATGATGGTAGAAGTTCTTTTAGGATTTTTTCCCTAGAAGGAAAACCTCTTTTATGAGGGAATTGTATTACGACTGTGTAGGTGTGTGATTATTGTATTTTGAGGGAGGAGACTATGAGACAAAGAAGAGGAAGTTACAACAGGTGTGATGTAGGTTGTATCCATTCATTTTGTTGGATAATAAAAGGGAAGGACCTAATAATTTCTCTGGTGGATGTAGCCCACATTGGGTGAACCATGTATCTGTGTCTCTATTGTATTGTGTATCTTTTATGTTTTATTTTTGCATTTGTCTTATTTTACTACTCCATGATGTTGTTTTTCTAACATAATATTCATAACCTCCCATTCATATAACATCTATAAACAAAAAATATTATCCCATGTAACCACTAATTTCCCCTATAGACTATATAAATCCTATCCCATATGACTCATATCATCACCAATAATTAGTATAACCACTATTTAACTATTATAGCCTTGAAACCTTATAACAGTATAAATCCTAACACTCATAATTCTTAAAAATTGTAATGGCTAATCCCTAGTGTCTATAACCCTTAACCCCTATAGTACTTAACCCTTATAATACCCAACACTTAACCCCTTTAACATGTAACCCTTAACCCTTGTAAAAACTATAACTCTTAATACCTAAAATGTTTAAACCTTATTATTGTTAAACCACTAACTCTTATAGCTCATAAAACACTAATTAATATAAACCCTAATCCATAATCCTTATAAACTTAGTCCCATACAATTCCTAACGCCTATAAAATCTATGGAGCCTTATCCCTATAATCCCCAAAATCCTTAACCCTTATATGTTAGAAATTAAAGGTGCACGTAGAGTATTATGTATAGCTTCTACCTCTCGTACTTTGATTATGTATACTTATGGTTTATATACTCTGATCTTACTATAATGACAATGGCATGGCAAGGTACCTGTTATGAAAATAAGGTTTTTGCAACATTCCAAGACAAGGTATATAATTATAATATCCTTCTATACAATATATTATACAATGATTTCTATTCATAATATCTTATTCATAGCCTCACATATTTATGAGCACAATTAATATTTCTTATCATACTAGAGGATCTATTTTTTTTTCCTATATATCTCTTTTGTTTAGGCTTAAACTTAGTTAGCCTCTATATGATGTATTAATTGTTTTTATGCTTCTATTCTTAGAGATCGATTAATTAAGTGTGGTTTAAAAATACAAAGAACACATCTTGCTCATCGATCCCTAGATTTATAGAGACATGATTGAATGTAAATATATCTATTTATATAGTATTATCAAATCATAACCATAGTGATTTACCACTACAACTATAACATTATACTTCTATTATCTGCATTTGTTGTTTGTTACCATACTTGTGCTTTTACCCTATGTAACTATATTGAATTGACTTGCAAAGTTTATACTTCCACCATGTCAAGGGTTATGTGGATCACTAGAGTACGAATTCCATTAGGTTGTTTTCTATCATTATAAGTTTCAAGCTAATGCCGAGACTTACTAAGCCTTCACAGACACATAACTCTTTCTAGATCTGGATTAAGTGTTGTTGTGATTAATAACACTGGTACTTAACTTGACATGTCAATGGCAACAACAACCTACAATAATGTACATTAATACTTCTATTCTCAGAATTACAACCCTCAATCTCACTTGTTTAGCATTCTAGTCATTTGGTTTATGTCGAGGAAGAGTGGCTTGGGCATTTTAAAGGTAGGGTTTACACCCATGGCTTTCAAAGTTATGGAGATACTCTATGTGAGCTATACAAACCTGGTATGGTATTTATATTAATTGTTGGCATGTTTATAGGAAGAGTGTGTTTTTCATCAATGGAAATAATAGAAGGCAGAGAAGAAGGCGAGAAAGATCAGGGGGAAGAACGATAATGGTCGTTGGATCACCAATCCCGAATACCCGACAATCGTTGGATCATTCTAAGTGGAAGGAGAAGATAAGATAGAAGAGAAGCACCGTAGATATATCAAGCCATCGATCTAAGAACATGATCTATGAAAAACATTTTGTTCATGTCAAAAGTTGTGAGGAGGTTACTGTTCGCGGAATCTCACTTCAAAAGAATTGACAACTTGAAATTCGAATTACTCGAAGCCCGAAATATGAAATCAATAAGGAACATTGGATATGGAGAAAATGCGATGATCGTTAGATCAATGTCTAGTGACCAGAGGAAGCATAGAGGAGAGGTACAGATGTGATCCGTTGGATCTGAGTGTCGAGGATCAACAACTGTTGGATCCAGATATAAAGTCATAAAGGTTAAGCCTTTGGATGAGCATAGGAGAGTGAACTTGTCAAATTCTCTAAGTCCCGAAGTAAGCAGGGACCATCCATCATCAAGACTGATAGGTGGCACATGATCCACAACTCCAGAGTGAATCACTTCGGGAGTCTATGATTGGAAAGGAAATGAAAAGTCTTGAAGTCCTGAAGGATGAAGGTCTGAAGTCTCTCTCAACCGTCGATCTAAGATACATTTTGGGAGTTAGGACAACCATTAGATCTAGGAAAAGAACATGTGTCACATGAGGAGATCCACGTCAGCAAGGACACATGGCGTAATTAGATAATGACAAGTGTCAAGTTGAAATGAAATTTTAGGTACATGTAAATCACGAATCTGAGTGACACACGATAGCTACTCAGGTCGTGCCACTTCATCAAGTGATGTCAGAAAGTTATGTCACTCCAGGAGTTTTACTTCGAGAATTTTACCACCAACAATTAGAATAAAGTTCCAAAGTCCTGAACTCCGAAGACCTAAATAAGACCCTGGTCGTTGATCACCAGGAGGGGTATGTATTAGAAGATTATTCATTCAGGCGAAAATACTCCAGGAAAACATGAGGGAGAAAGTTTTGAAATCGCTGAAGCCCGAACAACCGAAGCAGCTGGGAGCCATCAATCTATGAGAGGACATGTGTCACTAGATCACAAGCTCTGGGTAAAATGCTCGTAGGGAAGTTGAGCGAGGAGAAAATGAAATCAGATAATGTTGAAGGGTGAAGTCCCATAGCGGAGGATGGCCGTTGGATTAAAGAGGACAAATGTCAGCAGATATTCCATTTCGAAAGATATTCAGTCAGAAGAAATGAGAAGTTGATATTTGAAATATCCAGAGTTCGGAGACCCGAAGGAGATCTTGACCGTTAATCCAAGAGGGACACATGTCAGTGGATTGTCAACTCCGGAAGATTGATGTATGGAGGAAAGAAGAGCTTGAGAGTTGAAACTCCTGAAGCCCAGATCACAAAATCAATCACAGTCATTGATCCGTAGAACTTGAAAGCACAGATCTAAATCGTAAGTTCAGGAGCACCGTCAATATCGTGAGATCGACAGTCCCATCACATTGCAAGGATTGAAGGTGTGCGAACGTTAATGAGTTGAGGGCAGGCTGCAATCGAAACCATGTTTTTGGAGAAAATACACGTTGAGGCTTGAGGTAAATTGCGAGGAGAAACATAGTTCGTTTTAAACCACCTTTAGATGTGTTCGCAATCATGTGGTCACATGCGTTCATCACCCAAGGTCATATCGAGAACAAATATAGTTCTCGCTAGGCATTAATTCGGATTTCGGGAGTTCATAAGTTAGGAAATTCAGGGTTGGCTCACATCCAAATGCCCGAAACGTGAAGTCCCGAAGTGATTGGCCCCAGGTCATAGCCAACGGTCATGTGGAGAGATAAAATAGAGGAAGGAGCTAGCGTCGCTAAGCTCCACTTTGGATATTGGGAGTTGGGAGAATCAAGATGTCTCATACCAATATTACCGAAGTCGCGAGTCATGAAGCACCTGTTGGTTAGGCGTATGGTCACCACCGATGGTAATGTGAAGGAAGGGGCTTAGAAGCCAAAAAAGACAAAAGTGACTAGCTATAACTGACATAGAAGACGAAGAGTTGTGACTACCAGAGAAGACAAAAAATCTCTGGATAACAACCACTAATGATGAAAAGATTCAGGATAATTGCCAGAGAAGATGAAGAGTTCGAATGATGATCAAGTAGAGGACTCATTGTGAGAAAGACATGTAGAACAGAGAAGATAGGGAGTTTTTGCGAAAGTGATGCATGTGGGTAGGATGACATAGAGTGCATAACTGGATGGGGAGATCCATGGCGTGGGGTTGAGCACATAAGGAAGGAGAGCAGAGCATAGAAGCAGAACGATGCAGAAGTCGAACAAGGCATAGAAGTTGAAGAAGGCATAGGAGACATGGAGTTGTAATAGACCATACAAGAGACATAACAAGTAAGTAAAGTTTTGTAATATTCAATCAGGTTGGTAGGGTGGTGCTAGGGAGGATTTTAGTCCTCTAGATTCTAGTTGGTGCTAGAAGATATTATGGGAGTTGGTGCTTCCGTCTAGTGGGTGCTAGAGAAACCTGGGATTTGGTGCTTCCATCTAGTTGGTGCTAGAGAATTTTGAGAGTTGGTTCTCTCTGCAAGTTTTTGCTTTCTATCAGAGGTTGTAGCCTCATATTTGAGTTGGATATCAAATACTATGATGTACATGAAAGTTGGATCTTGATTGACATCCTAAGAAGAAGAGGTTTTCACCCTTATGGGTTTCCTCATGAAAATCAGTGTCCCTATGTATTTTGTGTCATTGATCAAATATTGTATATCTATGCATGTTAATTTATCGACAACACATTAAATAATAATCTAAAAAGAATCATAAAATAACAAGAAAAGTTTCAAGATTATATACATAACTGATTCACCCCCCCCTCTCAGTTATATTTCCAACAATTGGTATCAGAGTCGGTGCTTTTGATCAAAGGTAGATCCATAAGCTTGAACATGACTAGTCATGATTGAAGTTCAACTAATATACCTCCTCTGTTTGATGGAACAAACTTTGTCTTCTGGAAAATAAGAATAATAACACATTTAATGTCTTTGGGTGTTGATGTTTGGGATGTCGTTGAAACGAGATATGTGAAGCCTGTATTCTTGGACTCAAAAGTTGATAAGATGGAGTTTAGCTTTAATGAAAAAGTAATGAATGCCATCCTCAGTGGACTTGTTGAAGCCGATTTTTTCAAAGTCATGCATTGTGATTCAACAAAAGTTATGTGGGACAAGATGATAAGTAGTTATGAAGGTAATGAAAAGGTGAAAGATGCAAAACTTCAGAATCACAGACTAAAATTTGAGCAGTTAAATATGGATTAAGATGAAACTATCAGTAAGTACTTCTTACATATAGAATAACTTGTCAACACTATGAAAGGCCTAGGTGAAACGATATATGAATCTTTTCTAGTCCAGAAAATATTAAGATCTCTTCCTGATAGATTTAACTCAAAGGTCTCTTCTATAGAGGAAATAGATGATCTCAAAATGTTGACACTAGATCAACCTATTGGAACCCTAACTGCTTATGAAATGAGAATCACCAAAGGTAAATCCACTACAAGAGAGGCATCTTTTAAAGTAGAGAAAAACACAGACTCTGATATAGATGATATTGAAGAAAATTTTGTGAGAAGACTGAATAAAGGATCAGGCAAATACAAAGGTAAACTTCCCTTCAAATGTTTCAACTGTGGTAAGATAGGTCATTTTGAATCTATGTGTCCTCACAAAGGAAAGGATCAGACATATGATGGTGAAGAGAAGCACAAACACAAGAAGGTCTATAAAGAGAATACTTTTAAGAAGAAAATACTTTGTGTAAACAATGATGATGATCCCACAGATGATGAAAGCAGTGACTCTTCTATTGAAGATAAAATAAATGATATCATTCTAACAGATTTAGAATATCTAAACACTGAATATATAGGAAGTGAGTTCGTTGATTGTGAAGTAGTAGTATATCTTCAAGAAGAACTTGTCAGTTCCATGGAAGAGATTGATAGACTCAGAGAAAAGAAAAGAAAACAAAAACAATTGTTGCTCAGGTATGAGAAAACATGCAATGAACCATATGAAGAAATTTATTTGTTGAAGGTTAAGTTAGAAGAAGCTAAGAATATTGAAGACATCCTCAAACATCAATTGAAGGAAGTCGACAAAAAAGGTGAAAAATTGGAAGTTGAAGTAGTGACTGACAGAAAATATCTAGAGAAATTTTAGGCATTATATCATCAGAATCTGACAAGTATTAAAGCTTCTGAAGGATCAGCCTCCATTCTAAATCAAAAAAGGAATTCAAAGTTGAAAACTGGTTTGGGTTATGAAGTGGGATCAAGTAGTGTTCAACCAAGAAACAAAGAATCCATCAAGTTTGTCAAATGTACAACCATTGACAACAACAAACTTGCAGAAATGAAGGAAGAGAATCAACCCCGAAGGAGGAGTGAAGGAAAATCTTCCAGAACTAAATCTATAGAACAAATAAATAATACACCCTCTTCTCAAGGAAATCATCAGCATGGAAGAAATCGACATGCTCAAAGAAGACAACCATTTTCCAGGTACAAATATTTTTTCTATGGATATTGTTTTTAGTGCTCTAACTTTGGCCAGAAAGCTGTAAATTGTTCTTTAAGATTTATACATGAGAAATCAAGACAACCAAGGAATAAATATCTGCCACAACAAAGAATGAGGAAACCATGTAAAAAACAACCACATACTTCAAATCATGTGATGGATGGGAAAAGGACACAGATTACACATAACAATCATTATGATCCTTTATTCAATGAACCCGAATGTTACATCTTCCATTATTATGGACATAAAGTTGCAGACTGTCGCTTAAAAAACTATAAGACATATTCAAATCACAAAGATAAAAACATCAAGGTTTGGAAGAAGAATGAAGATAACAAGTGTGGATTAGTGTTGTCAGCTCAAAGACAAAAAGACAACCGGTATATTGACAATGGATGCTCCAGTCATATGACATGTGACAAAAGTAAGTTCCTATTACTCAAAGAAAATAAATCAGGGTGTATGACCTTCGAAAATGATTCTATAGGAAAGATCAGAGGTAAAGGTATAGTAAGTTTAAGTAATGGAAGAAGAAAAGCTCAAGATGTATTATTTGTTGATGGTTTAAAGAATAATATTCTTAGTGTAAGTCAGATATGTGAGAGAGGATGTGAATTCACTTTCACTGCCAAGAATTGTAAAATAAAGACAGTAAACATAGGAGATTTGATTGCAAAAGGGGTTAGAACTGAAAACAATGTATATGTTTTGAAGGAATATAAGGAGAAATGCCATTTAAGAAAATTTGATGAAAGTTGTTTATGGCACAGAAGGCTTGGACATATGAATTCTGATCATATTGTCAAATTGAATAATGAAGGATTTGTGAAAGACCTTCCAAGAATATCTAAGCCTAATAAAATTGTATGTGAATCCTGCCAGTGGGGAAGCTGAATTGTTCTCAATTAAAATCTAAGAGTTTCACATCTTCAGAGAAACCACTTCAATTTTTTCATATGGATCTGTGTGGACCATCGTGAAAGGAAGGAACTAGAGGAGAACGTTACTTTATGCTAGTCATTGATGACTTCTCCAGACTTACGTGGGTTTCCTTTCTGAGAGAAAAATATGATGCGTTTGAGAAGTTCAAAAAGTTTAAGGCGTTAGCTGAGAATCAGACAGGAAGGAAGTTAAAGGAAATTATCTCAGATAGGGGAGGATAATTTTTGTCAAGAGATTTCAAAGAATTCTGTGACAAACATGGAATTAAAAGAAAATATACTATTCCAGGTACTCCTCAACAAAATGGAGTTGTAGAATGCCAAAATAGATCAGTTCAACAGATGGCAAGGGCTATGATGAGTGAAAGGGACATTTCACAAACCTTCTGGGTGGAGGCTATTCACACGACCATTCATATTCTAAACCAATCTCATCTAAGCCCAAACAATGATAAAACTTCATATGAGTTGTGGTTTGGTCGACCTACATCAATCAAGCACTTCAAAGTATTTGGAAGTAAATGCTACATCAAGAATAACGATGATCATATGGGAAAATTTGATAGTATATCTGATGAAGGTATCTTCTTAGGATATGTAATGAACAATAAAGGATACATATGATTTAACAAAATAATGCATGAATTAGTAGACTATATTGATGTTTGAATTGATGAAGAAGCTCCTGTAAAACATCAACAGTGAATAAACACTACGACAAATGAAAAAGATGATGAGAATAATGAAGATAAAGAACAAAAAATATCAAAGTCACAAGAAGATGATGAATCAGGTGGAGAAGAAACACCCAGACAAGAAGAGTCAGGACAACCATCATCATCAAATCCTTCCTCGAGAATTACTCAAAAGAATCATCTTGAAAGTTAGATAATTGGTGAGAAATAAAAATGTGTACAAACCAGGAGAAGGATAATCAAAGACATCGAGAAATCAGATATAGCCTTCATATCCATGGTGGAACCTAAGAACTTTAATGAATCCAGTAAAGACGTAAATTGGTTAGAATCAATGAATGAGGAACTGAACCAGATTGAAAAGAATGACACTTGGGAAATAGTTCCTAGGCCAACAAATAAAAATGTGATAGGCTCCAAATGGGTCTACAAAAACAAGATGAATGAGCAAGGAAATATTGTAAGAAATAAGGCTAGATTGGTCTACAAAGGATATGCTCAAATAGAAGTACTGGATTTTGATGAAACATTTGCGCCTGTAGCAAGATTATAAGATATTAGAATGTTTCTTTCCTATCCTTGTCATAAATAGTTTAAATTCTATGAAATGGATGTCAAGTCAACATTTCTAAATGGAGATCTAAAAGAAGAAGTCTATATGGAATAACCAGAGGGTTTCCAACTATTAGATAACCTTGACCTTGTCTGCAAATTGAATAAAGCCTTATATGGGTTGAAACAAGCTCCTTGTGCCTAGTATTAAAGACTGGATAAGTATCTTCAATACAAAGGGTTCAATCAAGGAACAATTGACAACAATGTATATATATCAAAACAAAGGGTAATGATTTTCTCATTGTGTTGGTCTATGTAGATGACATCATCTTCAAAAGAAATAATGCTTCATTGGTACAATGGTTTTCTTCTGCCATGCAGTCTGAATTTGAAATGTCTATGACAGGGGAAATGTCCTTTTTTCTTGGTCTAAAAATTACTAAGAGGTCTGAAGGAATATTTCTTTCTCAGGAGAAATATCTAAGAGAAATGTTGAAAAGGTTTCAAATGGAAGATTCTACAACTATGAGCACACCTATGGTCACTGGATGCAAGTTAAGAAAGGATGATGACTCACTTTATGTTGATCAAAGTTCATATAGGTCTATGATAGGTATCCTATTGTGCATCACAACCTCTTGTCCAGACATAATGCATGTTGTTGGAATGGTAGGAAGGTATCAAGCTGCACTTAAATAGAGTCATTTGTTAGCTGTCAAAAGAATATTCAGATACTTGAAAGGAACAATGAACTATGGCCTATGGTATCCTAGGAATCAAAACTTTCAACTTTCAGTCTGTTCAGATGCTGATTGGTGATGCAGGAGCATCTCTTCACCTAGCAGTGCGCCAACCAGATAGCGCATTCAACGTGCATTCATGGAGGAGAGAGGCGCCAACCCTCTCATTTTAAAATTTGAAATTGTAATTAAATGTTTGTAAGGTTGGTAGAGCCAAAGCCATGCTTTTGGGTAGGTTGTATATAGAGTCGCCTTAAATGGTTGATAGGCTGAAGATCTAGATCTGATCCAGACTAGACAACCATTGAATGTAATTGAATGTAATTTATGAGAGTAGGTGATATGGAGGGAAGAGCTCGAGGAGTCCCGTTTGGTAAAATATCTTTGTATCTAGACTCATTAGAACCAGAAAGAAAGAAAAAAAGAGAGAGAGAGTTATGCGAGAGGCATATAGGTAGATTAGAGAGGAGAAAAGAGAGGAGCTGAGTCTTTGTTGTAGTCCGAGATTTTGTAACCTTTGTACATGCATTCTGAGATTAATACAAAGAGAAGTTCTTCCTGCATGAGATTCTTTGTGTGTTTATGTGTTTATGAATGAATGTCATCTGTGTGTTATTTTATGTTGTAGATGTATGTTAGGTTCCATCTGCAGGTGATAGATAGAATTCTCTATCTATCTATGATTTTATTTGATTTTCATTATGGGTTCTTTGTGGTTTCATGCAAGAGGTTGCATGACGGAGTATTGAGGACTCTGAAGGCCAGTGCATGAGTGCACTTATGAGTTCTTCATAATTTAGACAAAGACGTGCTAGGAGGGTGCACCAGAGGAAGTCTTAGACTCAAGGACAAGCCTCAAGGTTGTTGAACACCTTGGAGGTAAGACTATGCAGAGGAGGGCGCAAAGAATATAGAATCATTGTAGGTTCTGTAGAGCTCTGCCACGAGGGCATCGAGCGAGTACACAGAGTGCACATAAGGAACTCTATTTTGAGTTCAGGGGAAGGAGAAGTGTCAAAGAGAAGACACTTACAGAGTTTCTAAATACTATGTTGTCTCACAAGGAGTGCTTGAGCATAAGTTTCCAGAGGGCACTTGCATCACTTCGAGGGACGGAAGAGACATAGACCTTTGAGGTCTGAGCAGTTAGAGCTCAAAAAGGAGGAATACCTGTGCAAGGAATGCACCAGGCCAACACTCGGATGAAGTGTTGAGAGGGATCCATCAGAAGGGTAGTCAGAGCACAAGGAGTGTGCATAGGGTGAACTTGTTTCAAGTTCAAAGAAGCTCAGGATCTCGAGCATAATGAAAGTGTGCCAGGAGGAACACCAAAAGTCTTCGGAAGAAGATGCATAGAAAGGCCGAGCGCCTTAGAAATAGAGAAAAGTTGACAAGCTCAAAAGAGATAGCGTTTCAAGAATGTAGGTGAGACCCAAGGTCACAGGCTTCGCAGAGGAGGCAAAGGTCAAGGCCTTTTGAAGCATCAAAATATTCTAAGGCTGGGAAGAAAGGTGCCAAAGCTTAGGAGGAGGAGCACAATTTCCATTGGATCAAATGAGGATTTGATATCTAGACCATTGAGCACGTCCAAATGCATGGAGGAAAGAGTGGGAGAAAATGGATCTGAACCATCGGATCTGAGTGCAGATAGTCGATAGCCATCAGAGTTGCCGGAGGTGCATGAACCTTAACGCTCGTGCACATAGGGGGAATTCATATTTCAGCTTTCGGGGTTTGGAGAACATCCTGCCTGGAGTTGAGGGTCACAAAACCCCGAAATAAGTCAGGAGCGTCCATTCAGCTGATGCGTGGAAGAGATTTAGAAGCCATCAAGGTTCAGATAATTCCTTGGAAGATGGTGAACCTTCAGATCTAGAGAAAGGGTTGACATAGGGGAATATGATGGAGATTCATTGAGTCTCGAATGGATGGAGGAGTGCTCCCAGGGAGGGGTGCCGAAACCATGAAGATCGTCTGATCGCGCCAAGTTGCGAGGAGGATAGTTGGAGGTTCGTTCGACATTGAAATTTCAGAGGAGATCAGAGTCATTGATCTAGTGGGATCTGGGTCGTAGGTTGAATACCAGGAGATCGAGATTCATGAAGTTTGGGAGCAAGTTCGAGCCTTGACGTTTGAATCCCTGGTACACAAAAACCAAGGGGAAATACAGGCCATCGGATCATAACATTTCTGGACCATCCGATCTAGCCACCGACTTTTGGGAGTTGGGATTTTGTGAGGAAGGAAGCATTGTTCGCGCTGGGACCCAGTTCATAGCGCGTGGTCACATTTTTTTCATAGGAGGGTGGACTGACATTTTCTCGACCCTAATATGGTTTCGGGGCTTCAAACTTGATAAGGATTGAGTGTGTTACACTCATATCCTAGAAACCGAAGCACAAAGCACCAAGGATATTGGCCCGCGGTCATATGGCATGGTCATATGGGATGAGACCTAATGCCTAGCACCAGTTGTGCAGTAGGGGTCTAGCTTAAGGACCTGTGGATCTGTTTGAGGGGTTCTAGTAGGGAACCGATGAGCCATTTCATCTCATCAAGGGTGAAGAACGATCCTTGATCGGGAGGTCAGTGAACCTTGAGGAAGGGGGGTCTGCGTCATTTGGTATCAGAGCTTGCACAAAATTGACTTATGTAGGCTAGGGAAGAGTGAATAAGAAGACAGTTCGATACCGTCAGTGGTATAAGGAGCTGGAAGAAGACAAAGTGTTGGTGTTTTGTGTGAAAGATTGTTGCAGGGTGTGCCACAATGGTACATAGCCAGGTGAGCTGAGACAAAAGAACCAATTACATTCTTGAAGGTGGAAAAGGAAGGATGGATATTGAAGGCCATGAATGTGGTCCAAGAGGAGACCGCCAGTAGAAAAACAAGGCTGAGATAGGCCAAGAGCTTGGTGAGATAAGAGAAAGAATGGAGAATCTTGCATTTAAAATGCAACAGGATACTAAAGAGCACTGGGTGTATGAGTGTCCCATGAAGAAGAAGGTAAAATGGCCCGTTCGAAAATTGTTGGCCAGAGGGCAGTGAAAGATGTTGAGAGGATGGCTAAGGCATGTTGAAAGCCTCATATGTGAAGAGGAAGTGGTTCATATCTATGAGCCAGAAGCTGGGAAGAGTCTCAGTGATGGTGAGGAGGAGAGATCAAGCAGAGATCTCAAAAACTTCCAAGTGGGCAGTGAGGAACTTTCAAGTTTCCAGGTGGGAAATTAGATGGGATCATTGGAGGATCTCATAGGCTTCCAGGAGGGTAGGACATAAATCCCAAATTGCCAGGTGGGCAAGGGAAGAGATATGATATTGGTTGACAATCTCATAGGTGAGTTCATATCAGCAAGGAGAGCTAATGGAGGGGGATCAAAGATTCTGTTTGATCATTGGAGGAATAGAGGTATTCCTACCATATAGCCCAGTTGAGTTCAAATCCTATGTTTCAATTGCAACAATAATGGGAGAAGAAAAACCAGATGTGACTGTCATAGAGGAGGAGAAGGAGTAGTTACTGATGTCTACCCCAACAGAAGAAGAGCATGCAGATAGGATGCTCACTCCATGGGAGGAGGATTTAGAGATGCTGGAGGATTGGTTGAACCATCCAGAGCCAGTAGATGAGTACCATGAGAAGACATTCATGCATATTTTGGGAGAAGATAATTCATAGAAATTGCTCCAACATTTTATCCAGGGAGCGGAATAGATGACTGCAGCATCGAGGCATGTAGTAGAAGATGAATCAGAATTCCAGTCTGGGGAGCAGCTGGGGGAAGCTGGAGTTGAACCAATGTAAGGAGAAATGGAAAAAGATAATCTATCAGAGAAGAGGACTGAATAACAGGTCAATCAAGAAGAGACTCCAGAGATGAAATCTGCAGCAGAGTGGCAAGTCAAGGCCACAAGGGATGGAGAAAATTGCACGGGGGAGAAGCATAAGGAAATCCAACCATTGGAGTAGCTGGAAGAGGTGATAGAAGAAATCAGGAGGCTGATGTTGAGGTCAGTGCAAGAAACGGTCAGTAGGATGAAACTGAGCAGAGGAAGACTTGCAAGAGAAACATGAAAGAAGAAACAACAACATCAACAAGGCAGCGGAGCAAATGGAAAACTCCAGAGGATAGTTTGGGATCTAGGTGGATTTCAACAATGGAGCTGGAAAGATCATGAGAAGGAGCTCATGAATTTTTCACAGCAGTGGAGTATGATGCAAGAGCATCACTTCACCCAGCAGCATGCTAGCCAGCTAATGCATTCAATGCACATTCATTGAGGAGAGAGGCTTCAGCCCTCTCATTTTAAAATTTGAAATTGTAATTAAATGTTTGTAAGGTTGGTAGAGCCAAAGCCATGCTTTTGGGCAGGCTGTAGATAGAGTCACCTTAAATGGTTGACAGGATGAAGATCTATATCCGATATGGACTAGACAACCGTTGAATGTAATTGACTGTAATTTAAGAGAGTAGGTGAGATGGAGGGAAGAGCTCAAGGAGTCCCTTTTTGTAAAAGATCTTTGTATCTAGACTCATTAGAACCATAAAGAAAGAAAAAAAAAGGAGAGAGTTATGTGCAAGAGGAATATAGGTAGATTAGAGAGGAGAAAAGAGAGGAGCTAAGACTCTGTTTCAGTCCAAGATTTTGTAACCTTTGTACATGTGTTCTGAGATTAATACAAAGAGCAGTTCTTCCTACATGAGATTATTTGTGTGTTTATGTGTTTATGAATGAATGTCTGTGTGTTATTTTATGTTGTAGATGTATGTTAGGTTTCATCTTCAGGTGATAGATAGACTTCTCTATCTATCTATGAGTTTATTTTATTTTCAGTATGGGTTCTTTGTGGTTTCATGCAAGAGGTTGCATGACAGAGTACTGAGGACTTCGAAGGCCAGTGCATGAGTGCACTTATGAGTTCTGTGGAATTCAGAAAAAGACGTGCTAGGAGGGTGCACTAGAGGAAGTATTAGACTCAATGAGAAGCCTCAAGGTTGTTTAATACCTTGGAGGTAAGACTATGCATAGGAGGGTGCGGAGAAGACATAATCACTGTAGGTTCTGTAGAGCTCTTCCAAGAGGGCATCGAGCGAGTGCATAAAGTGCACAGAAGGAACTTTGTTTCGAGTTCAGGGGAAGGAGAAGTGTTGAAGAGAAGACACTTACAGAGTTGCTAAATACTCTGTTGGCTCACAAAAGGTCCATGAGCATAAGTTTCCAGAGGGCACTTGCATCTCTTCGAGGGACGGAAGAGACATAGACCTTTGAGGTCCGAGAAGTTAGAGATCAAAGAGGAGGAAGACCTGTGAAAGGAATGCAGCAGGCCAACACTCGGAAAAACTATTGATAGGGATCCATGTGAAGGCTAGTCAGAGCATAAGGAGTGTGCACAGGGTGAACTTATTTCAAGTTTGAAGAAGATCAGGAGGTCGAGCACAGTGAAAGTGTGCCAGGAGGAACACCAGAAGTATTTGGAAGAAGACGCAGAGAAAGGCCGAGTTCCTTAGAAATAGAGAAAAGTTGAAAAGATCAAAAGGAATAGCATTTCTAGAATGCAGGCAGGACCCAAGGTCACAGGCTTCGCAGAGGAGGCAAAGGTCAAGGCCTTTTGAAGCATCAAAATATTCTAAGGCTGGGAAGAAATGTGACAAAGCTCAAGAGGAGGAGCACAATTGTTGTTGGATCAACTGAGGAGATGAGATCTAGATTGTTGAGCACGTCCAGATGCATAGAGGAAAGAGCAGGATAAAATGGATCTGAATCATCAGATCTGAGTGCAGATAGCCAACAACCATCAGACCTGGCGGAGGTGCGTGAACCTTAATACTCGTGCACATAGGGGGACTTCATATTTTAGATTTTGAGGTTTGTAGAACATCATGCCTGTAGTTGAGGGTCATGAAACCATGAAAGAAGTTACGAGTGTCCATTCAACTGACGTGTTGCATAGATTTAGAATCCATCAAGGTTCAAAGAATTCCCTGGAAGATGGTGAACCGTCAGATCTAGAGCAAGGGTCGACGTAGGGAAATATGATGGAGATTCATTGAGTCTTGAAAAAACAACAGAGCACTCCTAGGGAGGGGTGTCGAAACCACTAAGTTCATCCAATCACGCCAAGTTGTGAGGAGGATAGTTGGAGGTTCGTTCGACATTGAAAGTTCAAAGGAGATCGAATTCGTTGATCCAGTGGGATATGGGTCGTAGGTTGAATACCGGGAGATCGGGGTTCGTGAAGTTTGTGAGCAAGTTCGAGCCTTGAATTTTGAATCCCTAGTACATGAAAACTAGGGGGAAATATAGGTTGTTGGATCGTGATGGATCTGGATCGCTCGATCTAGCAACCGACTTTTGGGAGTCAAGATTTTGCAAGGAAGGAATCATTGTTCGCAATGGGACCCAGTTCATAGCATGTGGTTGCATTGTCTGCATAGGAGGGTGGAATGACATTTTCCTGACCCTAATCAGGTTTTGGGGCTTCAAACATGAGAAGGATTGGGCGTGTTGCACTCATATACTCGAAACCGAAGCATAAAGAACCAATGATATTGTCTCGCGGTCATATCATGTGGCCATATGGGCTGAGACCCCATGCCTAGCACTAGTTGTGTAGGTGGGTTCTAGCTTAAGGACCTGTGGATTTGTTCGAGGGGTTCCAGCAGGGAACTAGTGAGCCATTTCAACTCATCAAGGATGAAGAATTATCCTTAACCGGGAGGTCAACGGACCTTGAGGAAATGGGGGTCCACGTCAATTGGGCTAACTGCATGGATGAAAGGAAAAGCATGAGTGGAGGTGCATTCTTCTTAGGAGATTCCCTTGTAGCATGGTTGAGAAAGAAGCAAGGTTCCATTTCCTTATCAACTACAGAAGTTGAATACATTGCAGCTGCCACTTGCTGTACCCAAGTATTGTGGATGATTCAGACCCTTGTAGACTTGGAGGTAAAATATACTGCACTAATCCCAATTCATTGTGATAATACTAGTGTGATTAGTGTGTCAAAGAATCCTGTATTTCACTCCAAGACCAAGCATATAAACATCAAGTATCACTTCTTGAGGGGACATGTGACCAACATTGTTGTTTCTTTGTATTATATTCCATCCAAAGATTAGATTGTCGATATCTTCACTAAACCGCTTGCAAAAGATCAGTTTGAGTATCTACGCCAGAAGTTGGGCATGACCCCGTTATCAAGATAAATAATCTATCTAATCAGGGGGATAGTGCTCCAAGTATATCTGATCAGGGGGAGCACAGAGTCACTCTCTTTTTTCTTTGACATTGATGTCAAAGGGGGAGAAAAAGGTGTTGTCTAGATGCTACAGTTGGAGGTATAAGCACAATAATGTAGCCTATCAGGGTTTCCATCAATGCCAAAGGGGGATATTGTTGGAATGTTTGCAGGAAGAGTGTGCTTGTCATTGATAGAAAGAACAAAAGGAAGAGCAGAAGGCGAGAAATATCAGGAGGAAGAATGACAGTGGCCGTTGGATCACCAATCCCGAATACCTAACAACCGTTGGATCATTCTAAGAGGAAGGACATGATAAGCTAGAAGAGAAACACCATAGATAGATCAAGACATCGATCTAAGAATATGATCGACGAACGAAATTTTGTTTAGGTCAAAAGTTGCGAGAAGGTTACTGTTTGGGGAATCTCACTTCGGAAGAATTGGCAACTTGATAGTCGAATTACACGAAGCCCGAAATACAAAATGAATAAGGAACATTGGATCTGGATAAAATGTGATGACTGTTAGATCGATGTCCAGTGACTAGAGGAAGCGTAGAGGAGAAGTACAGATGCGATCCGTTGGATCTAAGCACCGAGGATCAAAAACCGTTGGATCCAGAGATAAATGCACAAAGGTTAAACCTTTGGATGAGCAAAGGAGAGCGGACTTGTCAAAGTCCCGAAGTCACAAAGTAAGAAGGGACCATCCATCTTCAAGACTGACAGGTGCACACGATCCACAACTTCGGAGAAAATTACTTCGGGAGTCTATGGCTGGAAAGGAAACAAAAATTTCCAAAGTCCCGAAGGACGAAGGTCTGAAATCACTCTCAGTCGTCAATCTAAGATACATTTTGGGAGTTAGGACAACCATTAGATCCAGGAGATAAACATGTGTCACATGAGGATATCCACGTCAACAAGGACACATGGTGCAATCAAATAATGACAAGTCTCAAGTTGAATCGACATCTCAGGTACGTGCAAATCACGAATCTGAGTGACACGCGACAACTACTCAGGTTGTACCATGTCATCAAGTGACATAAGCAAGTTACATCATTGCAGGAGTTTTACTTTGAGAGTTTTACCACCAACCATTAGAATAAAGTCCCGAAGTCCCGAATGTCGAAGACCTAAAGAAGACCCTGGTCGTTGATCAACAGGAGGGGTACGTGTCAGAAGATTACACATTCAGGTAGAAATACTCTAGGAAAATGCAAAGGAGAAAGGTTTGAAATTGTCGAAGCCCAAACAACCGAAGAACCTAGGAGTCATCGATCTACGAGAGGACAGGTGTCACTAGATCTCAAGCTCTGGGTAAAACGCTTGAAGGGAAGCTGAGCGAGGAGAAACTGAAATCTGAGAATGCCGAAGGGTGAAGTCTCGAAGCGGGGGATAGCCATTGGATTGAAGAGGACAAATGTTAGCAGATCTTCCATTTTGGAAGATATTCAGTCATAAGAAACGAGAAGTTGAGATTTGAAATATCCGGATTCTGGAGACGCGAAGGAGATCTCGACCGTTAATCCAAGAGGGGAACATGTCAGTGGATTGTCAACTCTGAATGATTGATGTATGGAGGAAAGTAGGGTTTGAGAGTTGAAACTCCTGAAGCCCAGAACACGAAATCAATCACAGTCGTTAATCCCCAGAACTTGAAGGGACAAATTTGAATCATCAGTTCAGGAGCACCGTCAAGATCGTGAGATCGATGGTCCCATCGAATTGTGGGGATTGAAGGTGTGTGAATGTTAATGAGTTGAGGGAGGGACACAATATCAACCACAGTTTTGGAGAAAGGACATGTGGAGGCTCGAGGTAAATTGCGGGGAAAAACATAGTTTGTTTTAAACCACCTCTGGATGCGTCCGCAATCGCATGGTCACATGAGTTCATCACCCAATGTCATATTGAGAATGGAGCTAGTGCTTGCTAGGCGTTAGTTCAGAGTTTGGGATTTTGGAAGTTGGGAAAGTTAGGGTTGGATCACATCCAAATACCTGAAACGTGAAGTCCCAAAGTGCTTGGCCCCAGGTCACAACCAACGGTTACGTGGAGAGAGAAAATAGAGGAAGGATCTAGCGTCGCTAAGATCCACTTCGGATATCGAGAGTTGGGAGAATCGAGATGTCTCATACCAAGATTCCCGAATTCATGAGTTACGAAGTGCCTGTTGGTTAGGCATATGGTCATTGTCGATGGTCACGTGAAGAATAGGGATTATAAGCCAAAGAAGCCAAAAGTGACTGGCTGTAACTGACAGAGAAGACGAAGAGCTGCGAATTCCAGACAAGCCAAAGAATCTTGTGATAATGACCACTGATGATGAACAGATTTAGGATAATTGCCAGAGAAGACGAAGAGTTCAAATGATGATTAAGAAAATGACTCAGCATGAGAAAGACATGCAGAATAGAGAAGATAGAGAGTTTTTTTGAAAGTGATGCATGTGGGTAGGATGAGACATAGTGCATAAATGGAAGGGGATATCCATGGCATGGGGTTGAGCACAAAAGGAAGGAGAAAAAAGCATAGAAGAAGAATGATGTAGAAGTAGAACAAGGCATAGAAGCTGAAGAAGGAAGAGGAGACAAGGAGCTATAATAGACCATACCATAGACAGAGCAAGTAAGTAAAGTTTTGTAAGATTCAATCATGGTGGTAGGGTGGTGCTAGGGAGGATTGCAGTCCTCTAGATTCTAGTTGGTTCTAAAATATATTATGGGAGTTGGTGCTTCCATCTAGTGGGTGCTAGAGAAAATTGGGAGTTGGTGTTAGAGAATTCTAAGAGTTGGTGCTCTCTGCAAGTTGTAGCTTGCTATCAGAGGTTGTAGCCTCATATTTGAGTTGGATCTCAAATACTGTGATGTACATGAAAGTTGGAGCTTGATTGACATCCTAAGAAGAAGAGGTTTTCACCCTTGTGGGTTTCCTCATGAAAATAAGTGTCCATGTGTATTCTATGTGATTGATCAACTATTGTATATCTATGCATGTTAAGTTATCAACAACACATTAAATAATAATCTAGAAAGAATCAGAAAATAACAGGAAAAGTTTCAATCTTATATACATAACTGATTCACCCCCTCTCTCTTATATTTCCAACATTAATTTACTTCTATTCTATCCAGACTATTAATTCATTTTCATATGTTTATCTTGGAATTTAGTTAGATGTTTTATATATTTCTAACTATTTTTTTGTGTCTCTTCCTCTTGGTAAATTTCATAGTTAGATAAGAGTTTGTTGGTCTCCCTTGAGATGGAATTCTGTTGGTAGTTACCAAAGAAATTGTTATTTATATATGGAGGTGAAGTTTCATTCCTCTTTTCTAAAAATTTAAAACCTTTTTCTTATCATTTTGTTTCACTCTTATTTATATCTAACATATCCATCGTTGACACAAGGGATGGGAAAAATTGTGAGGGTAAACTCCTTACAATGGCTCGATTATTTAAGAGAAATAAAATACAGATTCATTGGTTCATCACCAAGGGTATGACTTGGTTCGTCGACCATTTTTAAACAATTTAACATTGTTTCCTCGAGTTCCTCAAATAGGTCGATGCCTGAACTTCTCAATGCATTGCAGAGGTGTGAATTAAGGTTCTATCTAAGCCTGTAATATTTTCTTTTGGTTTATTTTATATATACCCACATATTATTAACTAGGTGAATATGATATTAAGCTCATTCCTTGCAAGAGAGAGGATTATGGGTCGGCCCTGAGTCCTTATACGATTTTTGGAGTGACTCGATTATTAAAATAAGAATTAATTTAGTGAATGCATAGTACTAATGTGTGTATTTAATTTAAAATACATATTTATTATTATTTGCAACCGTGATCATATGTGCATGGTAATGTTGGGTTTATTTTCTAAATCAAAAGACATATCTATTATGGCCTTCTTGGTTTGATTGAAACCCTAGTTTCCTTTTATTTTTATTTTGTAGATCATTCCCCTCACTATAATAGATTTGGACTCTGAGTTATTTCTATGTTTTGGTTAATTTAAAATGAAAGCCTCTCTTATGAGATAGATATAAAATGATAGATTAGGGTTAATCACTTATATTATGGTACTAATAGTATTATGGATACAATCAAATAAAAAATATTCCCATCCATTTAAGTATTATCACAGTTTCTTTTTCATATATATATATATATATTCTAGCATGAGAAACTTTGATTCTTTCCTTCTAGCAAAGATAAATGAATATGTTGTCGAGAGATGCAGTGTAGACTAAATCTTTCTAGTTTATCTTTTTATAATGTATTTTTTTTAAAGCACAATCATCGTCTATACATTATAATGTATCACTACCTACATTATAATGTATCACTACCTGTTATGCTACTATAATTTCACTGTGCATTTTCATGTATTCCATATAAAAGAAAACATTTGGCTACTGTACTTTCTTTCTTCCTTTCATTACTCAGAAATAGAAAATAAATTCCTCAAGAATGACATGTTACAGAAATATGAACTATTTCTTTTGATGCAATGGAACATAATCATGAAATGCCACACATATTATCTTTAACTAGATACAATCATTATTACAACCTTAGAATAAAATTTATACTATGTATATCTTTCTTGCTGCAATATTACCATTGAATAAAATAATACAAGACTATCTTTCTTCACTTACACAAACAATAAAATATTTGTAATTGTTTCCTACAATACTAGTTACCATTATGAAATAAATTAATTAATAAGAAAAGAAAAATACATGAATCTAAACTGGGGACAAATTGAGTAGGTAATCGAGTTCCTCCCAACAATAGATCAGAGCAGCCAAATCACTTACTCCTATCACCCCTGAGCCAAAATCATTATTCCATAGGGATTGAAAATTTCAATAACCTTTTCCAGATAAATAAAAGATTGACTCTTTCATAGAAATATCAAACTCAAATCCTTCTCACAAGTAATAAACAATGTTCTTCCTCCTTTGTACTTGTATTTCCTTGCTTAACACAGAGATTAATAACTTTCCTAGGTCTTTTTCTAGGTTATCCTCATCCCTAATCCTAGGGAATCTTCTTGGACCAACTTTGTGTTAGCTTGTTCCCTCACATCCCACATCTTTAGGAGTAGGTTTACACTTGTCCTCATGGATGATATTTACTTTGGTTTTTCTAATTCCTTTTCACTCTCCAATTGAATAATGATTTATTCTTTTTGTAACTAGATTCTCTAATATGTTTGTCTCAAGTTAAATAAAACAAATTAAAAAATAATATTTACAAAAATATTTCTCATCATTAATGTTTATGATGATATAATTTGAGCTTAAGTATTTTCCTAAAAAATCCCCACAACATAAATAATACAAATTGAAATATTTAAATGTTTTTAAATGGAGGGGCATTACATCCTCCCCCCTTGAACTGAACATCATCCTTAGTGTTCCCATCTGAGCATCTCAAATCTCAGATAGGAATGGATAAGCCTTCCTCATGGCTTCTTCCATTTCCCGGGTGGCCTCCTCAGGACCAATGTGCCTCCATTGCACTTTAACCTAATCGATGACTTTGTTCCAAAACATAGTTTCCTTCTTTAGTACTACATATGGGCAGATTATTCCACGAAATGTTTCCATGTTTCTATTATTTTCATGTTCATTTTAAATAGGGTGGGATTTTCGTCGATATTTCCATGAAATTTCATCGATATAGCCATGAATAGGTTTTTTAACTTAGTCATGATTTTCGTCGCAATTGCCACGAAATTTTGTTGCTATTGCCACAAAAGTTCGTTGCTATTGCCACGATAATTTTTCCTATCTCAAAAAGCATCTGCTAACGGCTAGTTGACTAGTTGATCTATATATACTTGACTTTAAGAGACTTTGCAATAGAATTTCTATAGTTGCAACACTGTTCGTGGCTTTTGTTTGGGATGTTTATTTTTTCCGTCACCCACCGGTTGAACAAATCCAATTCTCGATCTACATAGCTCGGATTTTGAACTTGCAAGGTTAGTATTGTTTTTTATTGATGTACTCATTTAACTTATAATTTTTTGTTCAAATGTCAAAATTTCATGTAGCTTGTTTTTTCCTTGATAATATATTATATGTGTAGTAACATATTTCATGTCTTTGGTTTTTGGATCTAGTTAGTGTATTCTATGGAAATTCATGTGAAATGTCAAGAAAAATATTTTCTGAAGAAGTATCGTAATTTGTCTACAAAACAAATTAGAGGCTAGTGTATGGTGTCGAGTGATTCAAGTTTGAGAAATTTTGACTACTTTCGTTAAATGGTGTGTAATTTTTTTCCATGGTGATTCAGTACACACTACTCTAAAGTACAAATTAAAGCATATCGATCTTAATAGTTAATCGATAATTAAAAAAAGCATGTCAAACTGTCTTAGAAGAAATAATTGTGAGGATTGTAGGTCACTGTAAATAAACATATCATAATCGAAAGGAGTAGCTAAAATATCATGAAGGATTATCTAAAATATAAAAATTTGACTACTTATTGTTTGGTATGGTGTAGGTAAGAAAATTACTTCTCAGGACAAGGATTTGTCGCTATGAACGAAAATGAAAGCAAGCTTTCTCGGTTAAGAGCATCATTAGAGGCGAGGGGTGATGGAAAATTTTATTTCCCTTGCTATGATTACAGAGGCTTGCAAAGAAAATGACTTTTAATAACAACAACTGAAGAAATTGTAGGGAGAAGGGGCATGCCAAAGAGGGCTATGAATATTGTCCCTTGGTAAGAGGATTCAATATTTAATGTATTCTCTGTAATAATCATCATGTCATGAATTTTAGTAATATTTATTATCGGGATTTTTATATTTTCTATACACACTAACTTTTCTATGTTGTTTTTAAATATATAGACGATGCCCCCAAAATGTCAACCTCTAGAGAGTTATTTTCGAAGTACTAGCAGAAATAATCCTTTACGGGGTGATGAACTTCGAGATCAGAATATTGAAGCTATTGATCAAGTTATTAATGATGGTATGGATGGAGATAACATTAATGATTCAAATTAGAAAGATGAGATACATAGATTGATCCAATACACATTTTCTCCAATGGATGAGGACAACCAGGATGATAGTCATGATGTTTATCCTCTACTCGAGAAGTCACGTCAACCTCTTTATGAAGGCTCAACAAAAAATCTTTTATTTGATATATTTTTGTTGGTGAACCTGAAGGTTTTTAATGGTTTATCAAACACATGCCTCACATAGATACTAAGGCATTTAATTTGTTAATTATTTATGCCTACATGTTCACAAATACTTAAAAGGTTCAATTTTTTCCTATATTGCTATTGTTTTCTAATTCGTAAATTAGTATATTCGGTGCAATATTGATGATTAATATTGTTTACATTGACTTATTGTTTAGAATTTTGTAGATTGTTAGGTGAAGTTCTATTACCGACGTCAAATATTTTTCCACGCACATATCGAGAAATATTCGTGATTATGAAAGAAATTGGAATGGACTATCAGGCTATTGATGCATGTCCTAATGATCATATCATATATTATGGACAGTATGCATTAGAAAATGAATTCCCACAATGTCAAATAAGTAGATATCGAACCGATAAAGCGTCAAAGAAGGTGCCTCGCAAAGTTCTTTGTTATATTCTGATAATTTCACGTTTCTAGCGATTGTTCAGGTGCCAAAGTATAGCACAGTTTATGGATTTCCATGAAAAGAATGGAAGTTGAGATGATGTTCTTCTAATGTCTGTAAATGGTTTTGCATTGAAGTACATCGAATAAAAGTGGCCAATTTTTAAATAAGAACCACGTAATGTTAGACTTTCATTGGAAGCGGATGGTGTCAATCCATTTGGAGAGCTTTGTTCTACATACTCAGTGTGGCATGTTTTTGTTATAAACAATAACCTTCCTCCTTGGATGTCAATCAAGAGAGAGCACACAATGTTGGGAATGATTGTTCCAGGTATTTAATTATCTTTTATTTTCTTTAAAGTGTGACAAAATATTTCATTTCTTTGTTTCATGCATGGTAATTATTTATTTTATATATAACGACATCTAGATAAGTATAATTAATCATGTAATATGTTGAACCAATTAGGTAGGTACCAGGTTAAAGATATGAATGTATATATTGAGCCTCTTATCGATGAGTTGTTGAAGTTATGGGCTAGCATCACTATGTATGACATCTCTAGACCAATAGGGAAAAAAAAATTTCAATTCCATGTAATACTATTTGCATGCCCAGTTTGTGGTCTAAGGATAAAATCTCATCGTTCAAGAAGTTTAGGAAAGGAATTGTTTGATGAGTATAGGCACTTTTTTCCTAATAACCATAGTTATCGAACTACAAAAAAAGAAAAATTCAATGGTAAAGAAGAAAATGGAAAAAAAAAACCACGAAGAATGACACCTCGCCTATGGAAGGTGGAATATATTAGAAATCCTCAAGTTATGAAAATGATTTATGTATGACATATTATATAAATCTTTGGTTAATTTCATTTTGTCCCATTAATTAGTGTTAATTTCAATTTTTTGATGTTTCATGAATGTCGTTAAGGCACGAATGGGATTCCACGAGGAATGAAAAGTTACCCGATGCAATTCAATAGATTTCCATACTACGAGCACCTACAAATAGTTCATATGTTTTATACAATGAATATTGGGAAGAACATAACAAAATTTTTATGGTGAATATTAGATGGAAGGACTGACAAAGAGAGAATTGGAAAGATTTGTTGTGACATCCAGGAAGCTAATCACGCATTGCAAAGTGTTATTATTAACTCTAATGGCGATGGTCATGAACATAATACTAGTCTTCCTTGGTTATTGAAGGAGCAATAGAGCAATATTGCAAAAGAGGTCATTCAAAACATTAGGTTTTCGATGGGGTTTTCATCGAACATAGAAAATATCTTAACGAAAAAAGGTGATTTTGGTGGGGTTAAAACACATGAATGATATACATTCATTAAGGTAATTATTAGGTTATAATATATTTTCTTATTGGTATGCATGTTTTGGAAACAAATAATAATTATTTGTTTTTTGTTACAATATGTTCTACCTTTATCTCTCCTAGATGACTTTGACAACAACATAAAACAAATTATTTATGTACTTGGCAAATACATGAGGTAAGTATTGTTTTATAAGGAAAATGTACTTCTTATGTGATTTGTAGCGGAACTTATTGACATATTATGTTTTATCTGCAAATTTATGTATGCCTTGATATTATTTTATTGCATCGACATTTATAGGTGGCTATCATCAAAAGAAATCCATAAAGAAGATATAAGGTATTAGAAGAAAGAAATTCTCCAACTAATGTGTCAAATGCAATAGTATCTACCTCCAACATTTTTCAATGCAGAAGAACACTACCTCATACACCAAGTTGAGGAGATTGAATTATGTGGACCAGTACACACAAGGTCGATGTGGATGGTGGAGAGGCAGTTGAAGTCACTGAAGGATTTTGTTAGACAAAGAGCACGTCCAGAGGGTTATATGGTTGAGGGATATATGGTATATCAATGCATGGTTTATATTAGTCAATATCTACCTAAATTAGTATAAAATATGAATGTGCCTCGCATTTGGCATCTCAAGTCCATCAACAAATTTGAAGGGGAGGTCCTATTGGGGAAAGGTAACATGAGGACTGTGAAAGGTAATTATTAGATGTTGATGTAGATTTGATATATTACACATTTATTAAATTATTCCTTTATTAACAATAGATAATTAATGATATTAAATTATTATGCAGTCATATAGTTGCTCGAGAGTGAGATGTTTTACATTTATGCATTGCAAACAACCTTGATTGGATGGAGCATTGGATAGAATATACTGAAGAATACTTCGATAGGTTATCATGGGAAGGGGCGAGTAAGTTGATTAAAACAACACATCGTCATCAAGATAAATTTCCTGATCTTACATCAAGGGAATTTGATTTAGCCTTTGTTTTAAAAGATAAACATGCAAGTAAAATGTTTTACCCACATTTTCCTAGTTTTTTCCAAATTTTTCAATGTATTTTGTTTGTTAAATTTTTGAAATATATATTTACTAACTCCTATATGAGGTTTATTAATTGGAAATGTATTTTTTACTTGTTTTCCATGTTGCATTTGAAACATCACAAGGATATGTGGTGAAATGGTCGTAAATTTTGTATCAAAATATTGGATGATAAGATGAAAACCTCGGATTGTGGGATAACTGTAGAGTTTAAGGTCACCAACATTTCCTCTAGAAGTGACAGAAATCCAGAAGAAACTGAGAATAGTTACTATGGGCATTTGGAGGATATAATTGAGTGTGATTTTAATTCCTTTAAAATAGTTTTGTTTGAGGTGAAATGGTACAGGCTACAGATGCATCAACGTGATCTTGAAAGAACTATTATTGAGCATGATAATGGATTTACCATGGTTAATACAAGGGGATTTGAACTGGGTACAAAGCCTTATGTTTTCCAAGTCAATGTGAGCAAATATTTTACTCAGAGGTACCTGGTAAAGTGGGTTGGTCATACATTGTTAGATATGATCCAAGAGGAAGTATAGTAAAGTATAATCATGTAGTTGAGGATTAAGATAATAACAAGGAAGAAGATCATGATTATGCAGATCAGGAGCAGGTGGCTCATGTAGTCGATGTTTCAGATGAAGAAGTTGAAGAAGTTGATCATCCAAATGTAGGAGATGACGATCTCATTAACGATATTGATAACTATATTAATGAAAATGACATTGATGATGATGTTGATATGAATGAGCCTTTCACCAATATCGATTATGAACCATATTTTAATACAGATGTTAAGTTGGATGAAGAAGAAGATGATTGGTATTTAGTTCTTGAAAAGAAGAGGTATGCATTTATATATTTTATATGATCTTTATATGTTTTTATTTTGTATAATATATTATATGATACATGTTCTTTAG
>ML782996.1:750615-761633 GCA_009831015.1 Picea engelmannii
GGGGGCATAATTAGAGCTTCCATATTCACGTGGTTTCCCCTATTTAGTAGATAATGAACTATTCTTGAAACTAAGAGGAGATTTGCGAGACTGCTTTATCATACCAATGATATAGGTATGTCCATCATCAATTCATCATGTAAACCATAAACCTTAATTTAGTGGAGTCATCGATTTGTTCCTAGTGAATGGATGTGTTATTGTTGACATGGAATGGGACAACACAAGCACCTTCTTAATTTTATTCCTTCACTTGATGTGGGCCTGGTCATTCCTAACCTTGAATTGAAAGTTACCCCTAGTCTTAGTCATCACCCATTATGACACTTGTCACCCAATGATCATTAGATAACAATGTTGGAGGCATGTGGGCATTGGGATCATGAGGCTTTATAACCCTATAGTAACAAGATACATTAATTGAACTTTGACTATATTGAAAGGTGTGTGCAATTAAAAATACTAACAACCCAAAACTAAAAGGGATCAATACACAGACTGTCAATGAGAGGTGATCTGGTCATGGTGTGTAGGAAGAGGCCTAACACCTTAAAAATTGTCATTCTCCAAATATCTTATACAAATTTTACAAGTAAATTGTACTCGGACTAAACACGGGAAACAATGACCTGTGAATGGGGCCAACATTGAAAAATTTTCAAACTATTTTTGTATGCATTGAAATTTGGCATGGATAGGCTATTTACATGACTTAACAATATGGGAGGGTTTCTAGACTCAAATTTGACTCACAAACCCACTTTCTTCCATCATCAATTCATCATGTAAACCAAAAACCCTAATTTAGTGGAGTCATCAATCTGTCGGGTTTTAGTGTTCCCAGTGAATGGATGTGTTGTTGTTGACATGGAATGGGACAACACATGTACAAATTATTAATTTTCTTTCTTCACTTGATGTGGGCCTGATCATTCCTAGCCTCGAATTGAAAGTTTCCCCTAGTCTTAGTCATCACCCTTCAGTGTGAAGTTACCCCTAATCTAATTAACTACCACACAATCAAGCGACAAACAATTAAGCGAATAACAATTACCCGATTACAGTGACATGCAAAAGTAAAAGGGGGGAAAAAGAGAAATTATACATGAACTTACCATCTTAAAGGTGCCACATTGTTGCAAATAAAATAGTGTTGATGATCATTTGCAATCTTGTTTTTGGGAAATACTCATTAGAATCATCTTCATCCTTAGTAGAAGGATTATTAGGATGATTTCATTGACAAAAATAATATTGACATTTTGAGTGATGTGGTGCCTAATGTGCATTCAATTTTTTTTATATAACAATTAGAATAAGATAAGCATATAATGGAAACTAATGTTAAAATATATGGAAGAAGTTTTTTACATGGAAACATTATTTGTGATTGTTTTATTTTTACCAAAATGGATTATTTTTCTTCATTCCTAACATCATCACCCTTTCCATCAACATATTCCCCATTATAATTAGATTCATTGTTTCCTTCCATTTTATCTTTATCATTATGTCAATCACCATTAATGAATCCTTAATGGATCCAATGTTGAAACTTAGAGTAGTAGAATGATATTATCTTTAGTGAATATTTGATATAGATGCAATGCATCACCTCCTTTCACCATTATCTGCACAAAATGGGATTTCATTAAACATTATATCATTCAACACTAAATAGACCTTATAAAAAAAACAAAAAACCCTTTCTCACCCATCTTACTTATGAAAGAAACAAATATTTGATGGATTATTTAGTGAACTCAAACCTCTCTTAATAGATCCCTAGATTTTTTAATGACATTTGTGAAGATTTACAAGGCAACATGAACCCAAGGGTTACCAAAAAATGGAAATAATGTTTGCAAGGAATCAGAGTCAACGATTTATGTGCCATGTCTTTATTAAACTTGAAATGAAAATCTATGTTCATTTCTCATTATTCCAAAAAAAAACTTTTTCAGAGTAAAATTGGGAGCCCGCCCATTGCTGCACGCGGCCATAGTTGGGATCCCGCCCATTGTTGCACGCAACCATAGTTGGGAGTCATAGTGTGTTAGGAGGAGCCCACCCATTGATGTCATCTATTTGAAGATCATTGTGCATGCGACCAAGGAGATCACTATGTAGGGAGGAGGCACACAGAGGGCACATAGAGGGCACACTGTGTAGGGAACACGGAGGGCACTGAGTTGAGGGAACACAAAGGAGATACACTATGAGGGCACATGAAGGGAAATAAGTTGAGGTCACACAGAGGGCACACGAAATGGTGAGTACCTCTATTCACTTATATTGTTGTGTGTTTAGAGTATGCTAAAAAGGTATGCAAGATTGAGATTCAAACACATGCCCTAAATGCTTTTTTTTCTTTTCACAACAACCTATTGAGTGCTAGTAGAACATAGACAATCAACTCAAGGATTTTGGAACCCTAATTTACTCATGAAGTTGAGAAGCAAGGTCTCAAATTGTGGCCACATAGTATTTCAATACACATTGACAACACAAATCATGGACTACCAAGCAAAGAAGGGTAAATGAAGAGAGTGAGTGACATTTATACAATGGCAGATTCGAATGATCAACTCTTCTTTCAAGAGGTTAGGTCATTAAATATATAATGAAAAAAGGTCGGGGGCATCAAGGACTAGATCAAGTCTTCAATGGAGATTCCAAATATAACTTTCAGATCTAAGAGGCCATGGCCATTGCAATATAAAATATGAACTCCAATATATGCAAAGACACAGAATGGGTATGAGGCCTGAGATGATATATTGTTGGATAACACTATGCATGACGCTATGGAAATTAGATAATAAACAATTCTTCCACATATATTCAACCACCATAGTACAAACAAATGAAGCCATAGTACAAAACATAGAGTAAAACTCAGAAATTTGAAATAGGTATGGCTTTTTGAACATTGGGAATGAAATATTCATGAATAATGCATTGTGCACAAGGCTGAAGGCCTTTTTTTTTCCTAAGGGGAATTAAACCATTGAGTTACAAGATCACAATAATGACATAAATGAACTACTCATCACAAAAACACAATCCAATCAGGCTTGTGCAAATGGTAAGAAGGGAAATGCATGGGAGAAAAGAGATTGAAGCTCAAAACTATATAAACAAAACAACCCTGTCACTTGTGAAACTATATGCAACTTATGAAACTATATGCAACTTATGAAACTATGCAACTATATGCAATGTATGAAACTATGAAACTATATGCAACTTATGCAACTATATGACAATTTCATATGCAACTATATGCAAATATGCAACTATATGCAACTATGCAACTATATGCAACTATATGCAACTTTATGAAAACATGTAACTTATCGTCGGACTTGTGCAAATATAAATGAACTATAAATGAGCTACTCATCACAAAGAAACGATCCAACTGGGCTTGTGAAAATGGTAAGGAAGGAAATGTATGGGAGAAAAGAGATTGAAGATCAAAACTCTATAAACACAACAACCTTGTCACTAATGGAACTATGCAACTATATGAAACTTATGCAACTATGAAACTATATTGTAACAATACAACTTATGCAACTATGCAACAATGCAACTTATGCAGCTATGCAACTATATGCAACTTATGCAACTATATGCAACTATATGACAATTTCGTATGCAACTATATGCAACTATGCAACTATATGCAACTATATGAAAAAATGCAACTTATGCAACTATATGCAACTTTATGCAACTATATTGCAACTATATGCAACTTATGAAACTATATTCAACTATGCAACTATATGCAACTATATGCAAATATGCAACTTATCCAACTATATGCAACTATGAAACTATATGAAAGTATATGCAACTTTATGCAACAATGCAACTATATTGCAACAATTTCATATGCAACCATATGAAACTAGGCAACTATATGCAACAATGCAACTTATCATGTTTTTTAGTGGCTATATGTAACTATATGCAACTATATTGCAACTATATGCAACTATATGCAACTATATGCAACTTTATGCAACTATATTGCAACTATATGCAACTATATGCAACTGCAACTATATTGCAACTATATGCAACTATATTGCAACAATTTTGTATGCAACTATATGCAAATATGCAACTATATGCAACTATGCAACTATATGCAACAATGCAACTTATCATGTTTTTTAGTGACAATATGCAACTGTATGCAACTTTATGCAACAATGAAACTTATGCAACTGTATGCAACTATATGCAACTATATGAAACAATGTAACTTATGCAACTATATGCAACTATATTGCAACTATATGCAACTATATGCAACAGTGATGGTACCACAAACATATATTAGCACGATAACTTATCTTCTTGTTTTAACGAGTGTAGGTACCACCAAATAGGTATCTGTTGGATTTATCTTCCTCGAGTGATGATCAAGATATACTAAGAGAAGTTGAAAGTGAGACGTGTTGTACTAGATCTACAGGTTCTATATCAACTAGATCTGAAAAGGTAAAGAAAAGATTTTGTATACGCATGCAATTTTTTATTGCCAACAGAGGATCATGTAATTATGATGCTGAGAGTATAGGTGACATTGAGTTTCCCTTGAGGTATAAACATGTAGTTAAACAATGGGAACATAAGGAGCTACCTGAAGTGGACACATATTTCTTCATCAGTGGGAGGATGTATCGCATTGCTCCTTCATCCTTACATGGATTGGGGTTATTTTCCATGGATGGCATAAAGGTCGGCTATGACACTGTAACTGAATTGATGGAGTATGTCGGACCATTATACAAATACAATCACTAGTTGATGTTGGTCTGATATACGTGAAGTATGTGGAGATATGGAGTTGCCGCAAATTATATACAACTAGTAGATAACAATCAAAATAAAGGGGCAACTATGTATATTGATGGAAGGCCAAACGCTACTGGAAACATTGCGGGATTTATAAATAGTGCATGACCAATGGAAACAACTAAGAAACCGAATTGCATATTTGAGGGACGTGAAGGAAATCATATATTTGCATGTGCAACAAAAACAATAGTTCCAGGTGAAGAGTTTTTGATCAATTACAATTTAAATCAAATAGATGGGGGGGGTGCGGCTATGGGGGTAAATATCTTACATACCATTCCAATCAAACTTTGATCAATCGTTCTTACAATTTATCGCTACAATATTTCAATTTTTTACTGCATATATTTCATTTTTCATTATTTATTTTATGATATTACTGCAATATTTCATTTTTTTAATGTTACAATTACTTTCATAAATCTTGTTGATTAATTTATTGTGTCAACATCTATCCAGGGTGACTATGAGATATCACAGGCTACATCTGTCCAGGGTGACCATGGAAAAGCACCCACTATGATTCAACAGGTAAATGTTAAATACAACAACAACTTATGACTACAACAACTAAATTTCAGAAATTTCATTATTTATTTTTTCTGATGTTACTGCAATATTTCATTTTTTTAATGTTACAGGTGAATTTCATAACTTATTTTGATTGATTTATTGTGTCAACTTATGTCCAAGGTGACTGTGGCATAAAATCACCCGCTACATATGTCCAGGGTGACCATGGAAAGGCACTCGTTGTGCCTCCGCAGGTAAATTTAAATACAGTAATAACTTATGACTACAACAACTAAATTTATGAAATTTCATTATTTTTTTTTTGATATTACTGCAATATTTCATTTTTTTAATGTTATAGGTAAATTTCATAACTTTTGTTGATTGATTTATTATGTCAACATCTGCCCAGGGTGACCGTGGCAGAAAATCACCCACTACATCTGTCCAGGGTGACCGTCGAAAGGCACCCATTGTGCCTCACCAGGTAAATGTTAAATACAATAACAACTTATGACTACAACAACTAAATTTCTGAAATTTCATTATTTCTTTATGATATTACTCCAATATTTCATTTTTTAAATGTTACAGGTGAATTTCATAACTTTTGTTGATTGATTTATTGTGTCAACTTTTTTCCAGGGTGACTATGTCTGAAAATCACCCGCTACATCTATCCAGGGTGACCGTGGAAAGGAACCCGTTATGCCTCAATAGGTAAATGTTAAATATAGTAATAACTTATGACTACAATAACTAAATTTCTCAAATGTTAAAGTTCATTTCATTAATTTTATTCATCAATGTATTGTGGTATGCTCAACGTGGGAAGGCTCCCACTAAATATACTGATGAGGACGAAATATTTTATTCCACTGACCCAATGATAACTATAATGAATGCCTTGAAGAAGGCTAACATAGAATATCTAGGTTTTCTTAGCAAAAGACACCTAACACAGGAGGACAGGGCAAGAATTGTAGAGCTACAAAATACAATAACTAATTTTGGGGTAAGTGACATCTTCACATATTTTTATCAGCTATGACAATTTCATATCCATTTTTTTTTCTATTTTCTATATGATTGGATCAAGTAAATTTTTCCATTTGTAGGATTTTTTAAACCCCGTGCGCTGGGAACTTGTGGATCCAACAACTGCTATAGGTAGTAGTGATGGTCCAATAAAAAACAATGTCGACCTAGAAAAATGCAAGTGAGGATTTTTGAGCCTCCTGAGGTTCCCCTCGAATACATTGATGAGAGAAATGATTTTGACCAGCATGACATGCCAGAGCATGATGAGCCGGAGCCTGGGACTCCACATGACTCCAGAGAGGAACATACTGTAGATGGAGAGGAAACTATTCTGCATGGAGTAGAATGAATTAAAAGCACTAGATCACTAGATGTCACCTTTCTTGTGGATGGTGCATGTGTTCCGATCAAGATTCAAAAGATTGCAGGTAATTGTTAATTAATTGATTCATGTTTTTCATGAATTTGAAATGGACATTTGTTAATATTATTATAAATTAATGGATAACACATTTCTGCAGGAAACAATTTTTTCTATATAAACTTAAATGACGAAGCATTGGAGTTGTTTGGCCCCACCATTCACACATGATGGAATGGCCAAGATAGAAAAAAAAAAGATGATTTAATAGACCACATGGTATATTTGTTCGACAACACTTTCAACAAGAAAGTGGTTACAAAGTTAGCCAACGAGAATTTAAAATATAACAGGGCCCAGTATAGGGAGAAATTGCAATTAGACCTCAAGCATGAGCGCCCTCCCATGGTTCCAAAGAAAGAGTGGAAGGTCCTGATAGAGGATGCAAAGGAGAAATTGTTTAAAAAATAAGGAAGACATTTATGAGATGGTCAAGCAAGGTACAACACATGTCATATTATCAGTGAAATATGATCATTTATGTTTTTCTTTCCTGTTTTAAGTAACAATTTTGATATCTAATTTTTTTCAAAAAATCCATATATAGGCTACTAGACACCTCCAAAGAAACCAAGTTTGCGCAGCATAAACTAGGCCAGGGTGGCTATGGAAAACTAAAAGACCGAATCGTAATATTTAAATGATTAATTGTGCTTAATATTTATTTAACATTAGCGAACAAACATATGTTTTTTTTATTGGTATTTTTAATGCTGTTATGCATTGCAGTTAAATATGTTCGACATTGTTGCCACTGAGGAGGACCTAAAGCTTGGTTACAATCACGGTTTTAAAAGTGTGATTGAATATAGAGAAATCTTGGGCCAGACTCCTATCTCCCCAGCCACGCAGGTAAATAAAATGAATAAGGAAATCACAGTAGCATGCTTGTAAAGTCTATTCATATTTTATTATATCACCCTTAACTAAGTATTTATGTTTGTTTTTAAGAATCAATGCTACTGCAGCGGTGAATCTAGCGGTATTCAACAGACACCACATTGTACAAGGGTGCACATTTCCAATGATAGTGGGGAGCAGAGTACCCATTCTAGTATGTATGCTTCAGAATTAGAAATATTTACTGTGATTGTAGATATTTATTTCCTGACTTATACTTATATATTATCTTCTCAAAATTGAAGAGAATGTAGCTCAAGAGGGTGAACTGCGAGAGGAACCAAGTGGACAAGAAATTAACACACCAATTGTCACAGCTACACAGACAAGTAAAGAGAAACAGTGTAATGTTAATCAAAATAATGAATTAGTTATTTCACTTATATTTCAACATATTGATATGATCATTTTTGTTTTTGCATCTCATGACCCTGCACAGATGCCTTGACACCCTTCTCAATGACATACCAGAAGTATGGTACATGAGCGCATGGAAACACAAACAATAGAAGGACAAGGCACACAAAATACAATGTCCTTGGATGATTATGATACCCCAATTGTCAATTTTATGAATGTAAAAAAACATAAATCAAAGAAAAATTAGATGTATAAATTCATGACTTGTATTTGGATGTTTATTGATGTTTATATGTTCATATGATTCAATGTTTATATTTTTATATGTTTTGATGACTATCCTAGTTATGCATGAATGTCTATATGTTTTCTATATAAAAAAAAATTCATTTGTTGGGTATGGGGAATTTAGAGAAATGTGAGGGGGGGGAGGGACCATATGAGATTCCACCTTCACATGGTTGGCCCTGTTTAGTAGAGAATAACCTATTCTCGAAACAAAGAGAATATCATTAAGTTATTCAACCACTTAAGTTTTTTCTAGATTATTTTACATAACTAAATGCATGTTTATTTGCTTATATATTATTTACTCATATAAAGAATTTGTCTTTTATGATTCATGCAGGTCTTGGTGATGGAAATGCATCTCCTGGAAAACTCTTATCAAGTTGTATGGGTTAATGGATATGGCGAAAGGAAAATGATAAGGTAAGGGTTTTGATGTGTTTTTTAAAGTAGGCTTTATACTAGTAAAAGTTCACAATCCTCATGAAATGATAGAATTGCATTTTTGGTAGACAAGCATTAATATTTTTAACAAATTATGAATCATAGATTGTGGGAAAAACCTTTTTTTGTATTCTTACATTGACCAATACAACTATAACAATTTTTTAATACAAAATCTTAACCACAAACACACACACACACACACACACACATATGAACCCTAAGTAAAAAAATGATAGAAGATAAAGGGAGACTATGTACTGATAGGAGTGAATGAAGATAATAATATGAATAATGGAGTGGAAAGTGCACTCTAGCCTTGAATTGAATGATACTTGCATCCAACATGTCTCATTGTAATGTATGTTGTGATAGTTGTGTCTTCTCACTATAATGTATGTTTCTATGTCCATAATGGGATTCCTAGAGCACCACCTATCATTCATGATCCAATACATAATAGTCAAGAATCCTATCCATTTCTAATGTGTGCAAGTAACATATGATTAACTAATAATTTGTATCCTTAATTATGAGCTATCAATATTTACTATCACCATATTCTTCTAGTGCATATAGATTCATATTTGAAGTTGGAAATATTAGTGAAGAATTCAAGAACTACTTCCATGCAAAATATATCTACATTCAACACTTTATGATATATCCCAACATTGTTCGAATTGTGTATTTTCGAGAGGTGATTAGGTCCCACATTTTATTTACCTATTTTAACCATGACCTCAAAATAAAACTCCTAAAATAGTAGCAAACATCGATAGAATCAACCCTCCAACATTGTATTGTTAACCAAATACTTGACCACTTAATTATCAATGGACAACTTGAAGGACTGGTCCAAAAGATAATACTTGAAATTTTGTAGCATATATGCCATCACCAGGCCTTTGCCTTTGCCTTACCATATAACAAGGTCTATAGTTCGAGCTCGTATATACCTATACATTCCACTAAGTTACACTACTCTTATATATATATGGGTGAAATCACGAAGGTGGGTTACACTTTCGTGACAATCGGGTCTCCAAATTTTCGAAAAACACATTTTTGGCCGAACTAAATAATTTTTTCGGCCGAAAGATATTATTTTTGGCCGAACTATTGTTCGGCCGAAAACATAGACGTCAAATCGAACGGAGCCATAACCGGGCCCTCGATTTGCGTGTACAAATTTGGTCGGCCGGATATTTTTTTTCCGGCAATAGTTTTTCGGCCGAACAATTGTTCGGTCGAAAGATTGTTCGGCCGAAAAAGTTTTCGGCCGAACAATAGTTCGGCCGAAAGAGTTTTTATATAATTGCCACACATCGAGGAGGGAAGTTTCGAAACTTCTTTGGTTGTGTGGCTCTGTGTTAGGAGCTCTGTGTAGCAATTTCACCGAGGGTCGTGGTAGCAATTTCGCCGAGGTCGAGGTACTGTGTCGAGGTATTGTGTGTAGCAATTTCGCCGAGGGTCGTGGGTAGAAATTTTTCCGAGGTCGTGGTAGCAATTTCGCCGAGTTCACGGGAGCAGTTTCGAGCGGTCACCGAGGTCGCGGTCGTGGGAGCAGTTTCGAGCGGTCGCGGTCGCGGGAGCAGTTTCGAGCGAGCAGTTTCGAGGTATTTTACGTTGGCGTTTGAAATTTATGTTATTTTACATAAATTGTGTTTGCAGTTTTGTTTGTATGCTGCGTTATATGTATGCTGTGTTATATAACAGTTTTGTTTGTATGCTGTGTTATATAACAATTTTATATATTTGTGCGTTATATGTGTTATATGTGTTATATATGTGTTATATATGTGCGTTATATGTGTTATATATTTGTTATATATGTGTTATATATGTGTTATATATGCGTTATATATGCGTTATATATGTGTTATATGTGTTGTATACAGTTTTATATGTGTTATATAACGGCGTTTGCGTTTGCAGTTTTATATAACAGTTTGTATGCGTTATATAACGGCGTTATATAACGCATACAAACTATTTTATATGCAGTTTTATATGTGTTATATAATGGTGTTTGCGTTATAACAGTTTTATATGTGTTATATAACACTGCCAACACCAAATCCTTATTAGAACACTGCCAACACCAAATCCATATTATATGTGTTATATGTGTTATATATGTGTTATATATGCGTTATATATGCGTTATATA
>ML782996.1:804059-825925 GCA_009831015.1 Picea engelmannii
TTTAATTCATGCTCCTTTAGCTCACATCTGTATCTCCATTTTATGGCATGTTGTGCAAGATAAGAAATGTCTTTTATGTGAATAATGTATGCCAAAGGTGTTTGAGTTGCTGCTGTGTTTTCTGCTTGGCATGGTGATGTTTTAATCATGAAAATTTCTGCTTATTCCCCTTGCATCGAAGCCATTTGATTCATGGATATTTCTGTGTTTTATCCCCAAGCATTTTCGTGTGTTGTATGAGGGATCTTGTATTTTCTTTTGGTCAAGAAAATAATGCCTGACACGGGAAAGGATGGATGTCTGGGTGTTGGGGAATGCTAGACACATTCTTTCAACCTTTAGTTTTCCCTTAACTACCATTAAAACACAACCAGGGTTCTTGCCATTAAAGCATTGTAACAATGCCTCAATGTAGTCACTTTACATTTCTGTTTATGGATTAATTAAACCATCATTCCTTGACCTCTTTGCTCAATGCAGAGCTGCTAGGTAACCTGTAGGGTGTTATTTATTACCAGCCATGGGTATTTTATTTTCCCACTCTAGTCCTTTTATAATTTTTGCACCTGTTAACAGAGTAGTTGTTATAACGAGGAGGGTCGTTACAGGCCTGCACACTCCTTGCATGGCTCCTGTAACCCAAATTCACTTATGGGTGAATGAGAATCAAAGTTATCTCTATTTGAACCCTCTGTCAACACACTCCTTACGGAAAATTCAACTGCACTCCTTGCAGGAATTCTCTGGCTCAAATAGAGAAACAATTGAAACTCGTTCCTTCTTCCTTTCAGATCCCAAACTCAACATGAAATCACATACACAACAATAAAGCAAATGCATAATAGGAAGCAAACATCAAATGAGCATAATCATCAGCACCAATAAACAGAGAACAACACAAACCATGAATTTGAATCAAAGCTTTCTATTAATTCAACTGTCTATACATGGGTGTTTTTACATAGCTCTCTGCTTCTTCTTGCTCCAAATGCTTATGAATAATGTTACAATGCATAATGAGGGTGTCTATATCCCATCTCCCTCTTGCGCTCTACAACTGTGTAGTCTAGAATTAAATTCTATATACTTTACATTAACTATTTTAAATGTCGTCTACCTACTAAGGACGAGAGCTATCCGCTCAAGGTCCATTTACAATATACAAGTGCACCTCATCTTAATGGTTCATTTAAGATTTGCGCAACAATTCCAAATTGTTTTCAAAATTTGTGTTGGCTTGCTTGATGTGTTGGCGATGCTCCTGCATCATACTCCCTCACTTGAAAAATTTCATGGGCTCCTGTCCATGAGCTCCTGCACGGTCTGTCCATGCTTCTGTATCTCTGCTTCATTCTCCTAGCTGGCATCTTCCACTGGATGGCCCTTCCATTTGACCAGATATTCATAGTATTCTTTCCTCCTGGTCTTCTTAACCACTCTCTTGTCCAGTATGCATTCCATATGCGGCTTCTCTGCAACTGGCATCTGTTCCATCCACTGGATCACTGGCTGCTCAGTTCCAGTCTCTGCTTCTCTAGCCCTATATGGGTATAAATCTGCGACATTGAATATCGAAGATATTCCGATCCCATCTGGTAACTCAATCTCATAAGAATTTTCCCCCAATTTCTTCAAGACCTTATATGGCCCAATTTTCTTCATTTTCAATTTATTGTATGTTCCCCTCGAGAAACTTTCTTTCCTCAAGTGTGCCAGAACTAATTCACCAACCTGGAACTGAAGTTGTCTCTTCCACTGGTCGGTTTTACGCTTATATTCATGACTTGAATTTTGCAGTCGCTGCTTCACCTGGCCATGAAGTTCCTTCATCACCTCTGTGAACACTTCGGCACTTGCGCTCCTAGTCACAGTCTGTTCTGAATCTCTCAGTTTAGAAACTCCTCTCGATTGCATACCATAAACAATCTGAAATGGACTCTTGCCTGTGCTCATGTTCACTGAGTTGTTGTATGCAAACTCTGCTTGTGGTAATATGTGGTCCCAACTGTTGTGGTGCTCTGTCACCAAGCAACTTAGTAAGTCTCCCAGACTTCTATTGACCACTTTCGTCTGTCCGTCCATCTAAGGATGATAAGAAGAACTAAATAACAAATTAGTTCCCATCTTCTTCCATAAGGTCCTCCAAAAATACCCTATGAATTTCGTATCTCGATCCGAAACAATAATTTTCGGTAGCCCATGAAGTCGAATGACCTCTTTGAAAAAAAAATTTGCAATGTGAGTCACATCACTGGTTTTCTGACATGGAATGAAGTGTGCCATCTTGGAAAATATATCCACTACCACAAATATTGAATCAACACCTCTTTGTGTCCTTGGCAACCCCAATACAAAATCCATGCTTATCGCATCCCACGACCTTTCTGGTATGGGAAATGGTTGATAGAATCCTGCATTCTGCTTCCTTCCCTTCGAATACTGGCAAATTCTACACCTTTCTACAAACCTCTTGACATTTGTTCGCATTCCTGGCCAAAAATATGACTCATTCAGCTTCGCAAATGTTTTATCATGACCGAAGTGTCTGACCAATCCTCCACTGTGTTTCTCCTTCAGCAGATTCTCCCTCATGGAGCAATTTGGAATTCACAATTGATTGCCTCTGAACAATAATCCTTCTTGGATCATATAGTCTGTCCAAGGGATTCTGTCCCTTAGAAATGGATTCTCAGTTGCCTCATACGCCTCCTTAAAATCTGGATCATCTGCATACATGTCCCTAAGATCATCAAAACCTAACGTCTTGACTCGGAACTCCTGCAACAACAAACACTTCCTGCTCAAAGCATCAACCACTTTGTTATCAGTACCCGAAATGTGTTTAATCACAAATGTGAAATTCTACATATACTCTACCCATTTTACATGTCTCTGATTCAACTTCTCCTATTGAGTCACAAACTGTAATGTGTGGTTATCACTATATAAAACAAATTCTTTTGGGATCAAGTAATGCCTCCACTTCTTCAGTGCCTGGATGATGGCATAAAATTCCTTGTCGTATGTGGAGTATTTCACCTTTGCCTCATTCATATTCTCACTGAAATATGCAATCGGTCTATCTTCCTGACTCAAGACCGCTCCTATAGAAAACCCGCTTGCGTCGTATTTCACCTGAAATGTTTTTAGGAAATCCGGCAACACCAAAACTGGTTGTTCCATGATCTTTCTCTTCAGCAAGTTGAAACTTTTCTCAGCCTCTACTGTCCAGTGAAAAGATTTATGTATTTTCTTTACCGTATCCATCATTGCTGTACTAATTCCACTAAATTTTTTTGATGAACTTCCGGTAGAAGCTATCCAGTCCATGAAAACTTCTCAACTCAAATATGTTCCTCGGTGATGGCCAATTTTTAATTACCTCCACCTTATCTAGATCCATCCTCAACTCATTTGCAGATATAACAAAACCCAGATAAATGAGTTTTTTCTTCATAAACGAGGATTTCTTCATGTTTATCAACAACTTCTCATGCTGTAGTTTCTGCATCACTATAGCTAAATGCTTCAGATGTTCCGCCTTTGTCTTGCTGAAAATTAATATGTCATCCAGATAGACAATGACAAACTTCCCGATGAATTCCCTCAGGACTTCATTCATTAACCTCATAAAGGTACTTGGCACATTTTTTAAGCCAAATGGCATAACAAGCCATTCATACAAACCTTTGTTTGTCTTGAATGTTGTTTTCCATTCATCACCTTCTCTCATGCGAATCTTTTCAGATCAATCTTTGAAAAGTATTTTTCCTCGCTCAAGCAATCCATTAAATCATTCATTCTTGGCAATGGAAACATGTACCTAATGGTTATCTTGTTGATGGCTCTTGAGTCGGTACACATTCTCCAACCTCCATCTTTTTTTGGATTGAGTATCGTTGGGATAGCACATGGACTCAAGATTTCCTTGACCAACCCTTTTTTCAACAAATCCTGGACTTTCCTTTTAACTTCTTCATTCTCTTGCGGCGTCAATCTGTACACGGATTTGTTTGGAAAACTAGCTCCTGGTATGAGATCAATGTGATGACTCACACTCTTGATCGGTGGCAATGAATGAGGTAATTCATCCACTATTATGTCAATGAACTCTTCCAGCAGTTCCTGAACCTCATCTGGTAAATCATCCACTCGTGTGCTAGTCAGAACAATCTTTGGCTTCCTAACCAAAAAGAATTGTGGATCCTCCTTCTTCTTCATATCCGTAAGAAGCTCCTTCCCACTCATGAGAAGTACTGTGTTGCTTACTTCCGGCTTCACCTCCTTATCCTTTATCGTAAGAAACATGTGTGTCCTCCCATTTTTCTCCAGGGTGTATGTGTTCATTCTCCCATCATGAATCACATTCCTGTCATATTGCCATGGTCTACCCAACAATAGATGACAAACATCCATGGGAATAACATCACATAAGATCTTATCATTATATCCACCTATCTTGAATTCAACCAAACATTGTTTAGTAACAATTACCTGGTGTCATTTCTGTAGCCACGAAACTATGTATGGGCTTGGATGATCAGTCGTCTCCATCTCCAGCTTCTCTACCATCTCCGTAGATACGAGATTATCCGTGCTACCGCTATCTACAATGACCTTGCATACCCTGTCCTTGGTCTTGCAAGCAGTCCTAAAGAGTCTGGCCCTTTGGACTGAACTTTCCACCTCCTTTTCGGGTGTCAAAAGGACTTTTTGCATCATGAGAGATCTTCCGCCTTCAATGTCTTTGACCTCAACATCCCACCTCTGTGCTTTGGTGATGTGAGCTTCTCCAGTGTCCTTCGTTTTCTCTGGAAAATCGTAAGACTTGTGCCCATTCTTTCTTCATGTGAATCATGTGATTACTCCACCTCTTCCTCTTCCTCTGCCTCTAGTACGAGGAAAAGTGTTGTTGTCAGCATAATATCCTCTCTGTTCATTATTTTGCCCTCTCTGCTCAACATATTTCCCTTGCTGTGAACTTCCACCTCTCTCTGTGCGAGTCTGAGGTTTCTTCCATTCCTCCTTGGGCTTCTGGTATATGTCCTGGGCAACTGCTTTGCCTCTGGGGTGACTTCTTCCTCGGCCCCTCTGACTTTGTTTTCAGCTCAGCTTCTCTTCATCTTTCAGAGCCATCTAATAAGCATCTTCCACCATTCGGATGGTTACCATGCTCATCTCATCCTGGATATCATATATCAGGCCATTCATGTATCTGGAAACTTTTTCATCATCGCTCTCCTGATGACCTGCCCTGATGTTTAGTCTATAGAATTCCTCACTGTATTCTTTCACTGTCATCAGCTTCTATCTCAGGTTCTGCATCCTCCTGAACAAAGTGATTTGATAATCTCTCGGGATGAACTTTGCCTTCATCTTTGCAATCATTCGATCCCAACTTTTAATTTTCTGCTTGCCTTTGTAGCGTCTATCTGCTTGTAGCTCGTCCCACCATAATTCTGCGTGTCCCTTCAATCTCATGACAACATGCCTGACTTTCTTATCCTCTTTGATATCTTCATAATCGAAGTATGTATCCAGAGCTCTAATCCAATCTAAAATCTCTTCTGCATCCAGATTTCTTTCGTAAACTGGAATGCCCATCTTCGTTTTTGCAACCATTCGTGCAATAGCTTTGATTAGACATTCATTGGCTGCATCCTCGGCTACAACTTTTTCCTCATGTTCAGCTTCAACCTCGCTTTCTGAATCGCTAATATCCCCCGCACTGGCTATGCGTCTTTGCGCTGTCTCCATATCTTCGAGTCTAGCTCGTAGATCACGCATCTGTCTCTCTATGGCTGGATCTACCATTTGCCTGCCTCTTCTTCTCTGCACCTCCCTATCCTTTGGATCGAGTGACTGTCTGTCTCTCCTTGGTAGCATGGTGAATTTTCTTCTTCTCTACTACAGAAAGATTCTTATCTTTCTGTGCTCTGATACCACTCTGACGCAGGTGCGCCCACAGGCACGTCCGCTCACATGACCCTCTTATTTTCTCGGCCTGAAGAACTCAAATGTTCTTTTGTTTTCCTATCGGGAAACCTTCACCCACATAACTCTCGCTCGATTCCCTTTCTTTTCTTATCGGAGAATCGGACTTCGTGACTTCATGATGTCAAAGGTCGATCACTGGGCTCTCGAATCCCCGAGACCTGATAGCTAGTCAACACTGACCTTCTCTTTTCTCTATCAGAGTTTTCCCTATTGTGATTTCGCTACTCGTGATGTCAAGCAACTCGGTTCTCCAACTCCCGAGTCCTGATGTGTCGAAACTCTGATACACGTGCGAATTGACTATTCAATCGCTGCTTCCCTCCATCGGTATTTCATAATTCATGGTATTGTGAATCCTAATGCAATGAGTTCGGGACTTCTCACCATGAAACCCTGATAGCTTGTGACACATGTCCTCCACTCACTGACTCAGCTGTGGCCCACACTGCTTCTCCTATCGGGATATTGCGTTTCACAATTTTGCAATTCCCATTGCAATGGTTTGGAGTTTCAATCAATGAAACCCCGATACATGATATACGTGTGAATCCAATGGCCCTTGTGGCTCGTATGAATGGCTCTGCCCCTCCTGAGATTTATACCTCCCGAGAATACCGGTGATATATTCCCCTGCACCTCCGTGAGATATGACGACTCACGGGATGTCGCGAAATATCCTCGGAGAATTTGGACCGTCTATTTCTTCTAATGAAACTCGTGGAATGACTAAGTGTCCCTCTCCACAGAACTCGTTCACCTGCTCGCAAACCTGCGAAACTTCTTTCCAACCTTCAAGGCACAATTCCACTGCACTGTCTTTCAACAAACTCAAAGGCCTATCCTTCCTGATATTTTTCCCACTTCTTCAAGTTCTCAAAAGGAAACTCCTTGCTCGCACTCCTTGCGGAAAACCTTCAATCACGTCTAAGTGTTGAAGCTCCTCGACTCTACGCACGCCAGCAACAACAGTCCTTCAATACTTTACTCAAGTTCACAACCCTGAGACTTTTATCCGGCCTGCACACTCCTTGCATGGCTCCTGTAACCCAAATTCACTTCTAGGTGAATGAGAATCAAAGTTATCTCTATTTGAACCCTCTGTCAATGCACTCTTTGCGGACAATTCAACTACACTCCTTGCAGGAATTCTCTGGCTCAAATAGAGAAACAATTGAAATTCATTCCTTCTTCCTTTCAGATCCCAAACTCAACATGAAATCACATACACAGCAATAAAGCAAATGCATAATAGGAAGCAAACATCAAATGATCATAATCATCAGCACCAATACACAGAGAACAACACAAACCATGAATTTGAATCAAAGCTTTCTATTAATTCAAATGTCTGTACATGGGTGTTTTTACATAGCTCTATGCTTGTTCTTGCTCCAAATGCTTCTGAATAATGTTACAATGCACAATGAGGGTGTCTATATCCCGTCTCCCTCTTGCACTCTACAACTGTCTAGTATAGAATTAAATTCTATCTACTTTACATTAACTATTTTAAATGTCGTCTACCTACTAAGGACGAGAGCTATCTGCTCAAGGTCCATTTACAATATACAAGTGCGCCTCAACTTAATGGTTCATTTAAGATTTGCGCAACAATTCCAAAGTCTTTTCAAAATTTGTGCTGGCTTGCTTGATGTGTTGGCGATGCTCTTGCATCGCCTAGTCATCCAATAATTCTTCTATCTATTTAACAAATGTATTTCCCTAAATTAAATCCAATGGATATACCATCCAATAACCCTTGTTAACAAATGAAATCATTATCAAATTCCCAATCAATCCATTATAATACTAGGTATGGATATTTGTCATCTATTATGTCAATGAATTCAAAGTAAGCATAAATATTCACACAATTGAGATAAAATTCCATATCGCCAATTTGACAATGCGGAAAATGTGTGATTGCTTCACCAACTACCACTATATCAACAAGTGGACCCAATTTGGTACTCCAACACTATTACTTCAAAATCATCATTCTACGAGATTTTGTTACTGCAACTGCCACTACGACTGTTGTCGCTACTCTAGTACCGTTACTTCAAAATATTCGTTGTATGAGATGCCATTACTGCAGCTGTCGCTACTCCTGTTTCCTCTACTCTAGGTGTCGTTACTTCAAAATATCCATTGTACGATATGTTGTTACTGCAATTGTTGCTACTCTTGCTGCTGCTACTCCGGGTGTAATTACATCAAAATCGTCGTTGTACAAGATGTCGTTACTATTGTTTCCGCTACTCCAGTCACTGCTGCTCCGAGTGTCGTTACATTAAAATCACCGCTGTACCAGATGTCATTACTCTAAGGTGTTACCACTCCAGTCGCCGCTACTCATTTGTTTCCGCTACTCCAGTCACCACTACTCTTTGGTTTCTGCTACTCCTACCATTGCTACTGTGGTTGCAGTTACTTATCTACACTCCCACCAACATGGATAGCAATATTTCAGCTACCACCACTTCCTATGTCACCGCTCGAATCGACGCTACCATATTCCATGACTACAGATGATGTTATTCCTACGATGATGCTTCTCCATAACAGGTGAGTCACCAGGTACGTCCTCAACCAACTTTTACAGATTTGGGTAATATTACACATGGCATAGGAATTCGCGCCTGAGGACAGTATTAACTTTAAGTTTGGGGGAGGTTTTATGTCTTTTCCCAAAGAGTCATCATTGCCCTCTTTAATCACACAATTTCATAATCATTACTTAAAACTTTCCAATGTCGGTGTACGCATAGAGATTGGACACACCTTCCAAACCGTTAATCATATACCAAGATATTAAATTTGTTTTCATATCATCATCATTACTTACCTACCACATCATTTAATTAAAAAAAAAAAATCCACGACTCTTTCCAAAACACATTTTCTACAAAATTATTTTGCCTGTCATTTCTCCTGAACTGGTCGTCGATACTCCTTGAGCAAGCAGAGTCGACGAAACAGAATGGGTGGTGTAGCAGTAAGGTATGAGCCAACAAATACTACACAAGTCCATGAAAATATGAAAGTCTGGAAAAATTTCCAGAATGCAGGTTGGGACGTGTATTTCGAGAGGTTACAGGGATTCGATGTAGACATTATAGCAGAATTTGCCCAAAATTTGGATGGCCAATCCTCCACGGTCTATGGATTAAAAATCAAAGTCACAGAGGAAACCATTGCAACAGCTAGTGGGTTGCCAATATCCAGTCAACGATGGTTTGTACGGAAAACACCACTCTCGTCATTTCCATAGTTGTTTCTACATGAAGGTGAAGAAGTAAAGCCTAAAGGGAAAGGATACAGATGGAATTATCTGTCACCTCCATGGGCTGAGGTAGCATTGTTTGTCATAAGGTATGTGACATGTGAAGGACACCCCTCTACCTTTTACAGATATCATCTCAAATTTCTCACATCTCTGCATTTCCAACAACGCATAAACATGCCCTATTTTCTGTGGAATAACATTCAATGGATGGTGCGAGTAGCTCAGCGCTCATGCCAACCACTCAAAACCCTCACAAATAATGGCCTTGTTAATGTACTAGTCATGCATGCACTAGATCAAATCCATGTGAGTTGGTCGCATTTCATAAGACTCTCGAAAGAGGAATTGGTAGAACTTATCCCAGAAGTACCAGAAACCCTAACAGAGAGAGATGGGCTGAGCAGGTTAGCAGAGGCTTCTGAAACTATTGAAGAAGGGCAGAGAATGGGTTTTGATACACAGGAATCAGCCTCGAATGAAGATGAGGAAACATGGAAACCATCAATGGAATTTAGAGAAGTTGGGGGAATGAGGCAAGTCATTAACCTGGATTCAGAAGAAGAGGAAGAAGGTTTTATTCCTCCAAACCCTTTTCCTGGACAAGAAAGAGATGTTGTTACTCCCTTAGCAAATGAAAAATAAAGAGATGTTGCTACTCCCTCAATAGATGAACATGAAAGATATGTTGTTTTTTTGCCTGCAGATGATCTGGATATGGATGTTGATATTCCTTCATCTAATGAGTAGGAGAGGAATGGTGCTACTCCTCCAATCTATGAAAAAGAGGTAACTGACGTTGTTACACAAGAACTAGTGCTAGAAATTTCTAAATTTCCTTTCTATGAAGACGGTGCAACTACTCCTTTCATCGGTGAGTAGGTAATGATTGACGTTGTAACACAAGAACCAACGTTAGAACAAGACGTTCCTGAAAACCCTATTTTTGAAGACACAACAACTACTCCTCCAGTTTGTGACTAAGAAATGACCGACGTTGTTACACAAGAACCAACGTCAGAGCATGCTTCTCCCGAAAACCCTGAACCAGAGTTGGGTGTTGCTACTCTAGGAGAAGTTCGAGTTAAAAAAGAGCTAGACATAGAGGTTTCATGCAATGAAGCTCAGAACAAGGTTCCTCCTAGGGGATGGGCTAAAGAAATTCTTGTCAAACAAGAATTTGTTGAATTTTGTGCAAGGAGAAGAACCCCTATTCATAACCGTTATAGGACAACCTTTAGAAAAAATTTGCAATTGAGGATTGAGAATTCCAAGCTAAAGAAGCAGGTGCTTCGCCTGAAGAAACAAGCACAAAGATACAAAATAATTGCCAAGGAAGCAGTGAGGAGAAATGTCAAGGAGACTATTTCGGCAACCACCCAAACTGTCAATACTCCCATAGTATCGAAAACTACTCAAACTACTGATACTCCCAGAGTAATAGTAGCTACTCAAACCGAGTTGGTGTTGCATACAGTAGCTACTCAGATCGAGCCTATCTTTCACACCTCTAAAGTACCAACAACCACTCAAACTGATCCTATTTTTCACACTTCCACAATAACAACATCTACTCAAGCTGAGCCAATGACAGATACAGTTGAATCTTAGGTAGTTTTGTTGAAAGTCGAGATAAAGAAGTGGAAGAAAAATGTATCTCGGTTTTAGATAGGATCTATCCCTTCTTCAGTGCACCTAAGGACATTGAAAGACATAAGGGAGCAGGCTACTAGAGTCATTGGTGACTATGAGGAAAAGGTGGAAGAAGAGAATAACAAGGTCGAGAAACATAAGGAAACTATTACAGATATGGAGGCATAGATACAGAGGTTAATAGATCACAAACATGATATGTATGATATCACCCAACAAGTAGTAACGTTTCGCTCCCCTTCTCTCAGCTATGCATTGTTCCTTCATGAACAATATTTATTTTTCTGTCTGGAATGTATTCATTTGGAGATGGTTTATAATATTAAAGACCCCATGCATTTTCTTAGGACCTTGAAAAGTTATGACATCGTCACACAACATCTCATGTGTGAATTGTACATGCACAACTACCTGTTAAGAGATGATGAAAAATTCAATCCATTTCCTTATGTGGGAGATGTCCAATTGAGGGTCTTTCTTTCCTACACCATTAACTAGGTGAAGTGGAAGAAGGCACTTGATTCTTTCGAGGAAAATTAGGTACACAGACCCCTTCAGGTTAGAATGGAGAACTTTCAAGTTGAATAGATCATCAACAAACATAACTATTTCAGACGGATTCCCAATTGGCCATAGAATATGGAAACTACACAACAATGGTGTGCTAAGTTTTGCATAAAATAGTTGACCTATTTCAAGGAAGAGGCACTTGAAAACTGTGACTAGAGATGGGCCTTATCACTACCTTCTGTCAGGGAACAGGAAGCATTTGGGGCTCCCAATTTTCACAGAGCCATGGAAATAATATCTAGGTATATACCATGTATGAGGTTTTTTGGGGTTCGATGGATAGGTTTGAGATTTTCATTCCCCATCATCTGGATGCCACTTAATCAATATAAACCTGATTATGAGGTCCAGAGAGAATGGTGGAAGGATATAATATTAACTGGGGGATATAATTTTCCAAGGATAGATATTGTTGAGGCATATGACATAACAAAACTTCAAGCCCAATATCAAGGTTCCAACCTAGATCTGCGAAAGCGACGACCTACACGGGGACACACACATGACTAAAGTTTGGGGGAGATGTTGTCCCATGAAATTGCTTGTTTTCTACCACCTTTTTCTATCCTTAATTACGTCCATTTCTATATTCATTGAGCTATTGTGTGTAACCACAAGGGTAATAATGCACATATATTATTTCATTGTGTGTATTAGTTCAAAAATGTTAGATATTGGTTGGGGGTTTACCAAAGAGAATCACTAATATATGAAATCTCGTAGTAACAAAGAAAAAACAATCTGACAAGATGATGTGATCAAGCATGGGACATATTCCACAGGTTGAAGGTGCAAAAGAGGACCTATTCCATGGTCCAACATTAGGTTATGTTAATCAGTTCAGCCTTTGTGTATTTTTAGGAGGAGATGTTACCCTAATCTTGGGATGCTCTATGCTCCATGAATTGTATAAAAGGCCAAACAGAGATAGAGAAGGGATTATCCAGTCAGTCAGCTAGGTAGGATTTGTCCTTTATCAAGAATACAACCTATGTAATCTCGTTTTATTTAATGAAAATCGAGTTTCTTCTGAGTTTTTGAGTTTTCGTAGTAGTTAGCTCACCGCAGCCCTGATCGAGGAGTTGGGCCCACTCTTCTGATCAGGTGCTTTCAGCTTATGATATAGTTTTGTTGTGGTTTCATGTGGAATTATTAGATTTGTATGTTCTGATTCATTTACAGTTATCCTTCTTCATTTGAATGTTACAGTTATTTATGTTTAAGCACCATTAATCTAGTTTGTGTTCTTTATTTTACTGCAATGATTGTTTACTTACATGATCAATATTGAAAGAAGCACAGTTTGCACATGCAATGCATGGTATCCTTTAAAACATTCAGACCCCTGGTTTGACAAATTAAAATCAACAATGAGGATATAAGTAATTCCTTTCAATATACCCCACTTCATAATAATTATAAAATCATGGTGGGAGATGATCCCTCGCTTACCTCTTCATAACTTTTCAAATCTAGAAGGTTGCATGGATCATCGTTTGTTGCATTATAAATGACCAACGACTATCATCACATGTTTTCTCCTATATTCCACGTGAAGACCCTAAAAAAGAGTCCTAAATCCTGAGCAAGAAATGTATTTTGACTTTCACCTTCTGTTGGATTCCCTTCTGGCATGTAGGGTGGAAATTAAGACTATAACATATACTACTAGTTATTCTACTTCCCACCAAATTGCTTTACTCTAAGTAAAATATTTTCTCTCTCCCCTTCATCATGTGTGATTCCTACTCATTTAAAGTGGTATGTGTTACCATTTGTTGGAATTAATGTGAGTACCCCGACTTCAACAAGTGAAATCATCCTTCATTTAGGGTGGTGTGAGAAACTATCACCTAGAGTAGTGTGATCACTGTTCATTTCAAAACATTGTGATCACACTAACATGATTTGGTGTGAACTACCCTTCGAGTTAAACATTTCTATTTCTCTTCATTTATATGGTATCATGTACCTTCGTTTGAACAGGGTGAGTTAGCTTTACTTGAATAGGTGTAAGTGTCTTTGTTTAAATAAGTTCTTCATTGTTATGATCTACCATTGTTTCAAAGCGTTAATTTTTTTTTCATGGGAATAAATTTGATTTCTTTCATTCATATGAGTGTGAGTAACCTTCATTTTTTTGGTAAGGGAATGACTCAACCACAAGGCTACAAGTTCCTCATCCAAAAATCTACAAACATAGTTGTTGAAAGGGTGTGAATGCCTTTAACCTCATGTTGTGATTATCCCTTCACGTTAATAGGTTAAATTTGATATTCAAGGTAATTATTGTGACCAGTCTATATTCATATCGATTAATGGTTGTGAGTGCATTGAAGTAGATAAGTAAAGGGTTAGCCCACTCTCATAAGCATAGTGATACATTTAAAAAAAAACCATATCTCCCATATTGTCCCCCTGAGATACACCTACCAAATTGTTTTTGACCTCTTGTTCAGAGCCCCAATATCTCAATTAAAACCATTCATTCAAGGGGAATGCATTTTATCTTCCCCTTCATCCCAAGGTACCTTGGGTTTCCCTTTTGGTCCACTAAGAAAGACACCTAATAAGTCCCAAAAACCCCTCTGATAATCCCTTCTCACATAAGAAACCCTTTGAAGGGTCAATCACACATGAAAATATTGAGTATGGGTCTATCACGAATCCCAACATCCATCTTCTCATGTATATATATTTTTTTAAACCTACAGGAAGCGTGGCAATATCGACGATAGTTTGTCACAAGGTAATGAATGTGTTTTATTAAGTGTGGAAATATCGATGAAATTTTTTCACAACTTGCATCACACATATAGCATATGCGTCGTAATTTTTTTCTCTGCCAAAACTTTTCGTCGCTATTGCCACATTTTTTCGTCGCAACTTTCCACACTTTTCCATCGCACATATGGCATCTGCGTCGTAATATGTTGGTAAGTTTTTTACTTTGGCATGGTTTTTCATCCCTATTGTGATGAAATTTCGTCGCTATTTCCATGATTTATAAGGTAAACCTAACTTGAGGATGATGACACATGGAGGGATTATTTCATTGATGTTTCCATGAATAACTTGTTCATGGATATAGCGACGAAAAAAGTTCCATGAAAAATAGTCTTTTCTTTCATGGAAAGTGTGACGGATATGTGTGGAAATATCAACAAAAAATCGTGGCAAATTGGGTCATATGTAGTAGTGCTTGTCGAGAATGCGTAGTGGTTCCACCTGGAAATTGCCTTCTAGTTCCAACTGAATCACATTCCTATTAAAAATTTAGGTTACATCATTCACATATTTCTTTAAAAATGAAACATGAAATACAATATGTAATTTATATTCGTCGATACTCAAGCTATAGGCCACTAGCCCCACTCTGGAAAGCACTTCAAATGGTCCACAATACCATGGTGACAACTTATAACTTTTCCCCAATTTGATTGAACTATTTATGGGTTTTACTTTTAGGTAGACACGATCTCCAACATTGAATTATGTTTGTGTTATTTTTAAATTAGAAAGACTCTTTTATCTGTTATGTGCACTTTTCAAATATTTTTTTTTCTTTCTGGACAATTGTTTCCATTTCTTTTAACATTCTGGGATATAAAATAATTCTATCAATTTGATTTTCCCAATTAAAAAGTGTTAGATACTTCTTGCCATACATTAACTCAAAGTGACTCATTTTTAGTGATGTTTGATAACTGGTTTTATATGCAAATTCAACTAGATGAAGGTAATCTTCCCACTTTGTTGGGAAGTCCATTACATACATTTGCGACATATCCTCTATAAGGCAATTAGTCATTTCGGTATGGCCGTCAATTTGAGGATGATATACAGTACTAAAACTCAATTGAGTTTCAAAACCATTGAACAAGGACCTCCAAAAATTCGAAGTGAACTTCGTATCCTTATCTGAGATGATAGTTTTGGGTAAACCATGCAATCTGAAATTTTCCTTCATAAAACTTTCTGCAATGTTTATGGCCTCGTGAGTATATTTTACTGGAATAAATTGTGCAACTTTTGAGAGGTTATATACTAATACCATGATAGAGTAATTTTTATTCTTAGTTGTAGGTAGTTCTATAATTAAGTCCATATTAATCACTTCCCATTTCCACTCAGGAATGGGTATGGGCTGCAATAATCCAACTGGGTGACTGTGCTCATCCTTAACTTGCAGTCATTTTCTCTATATCTTATTTTCTAGAATGTTTTAGACCTTGAAACTTTTCAGAGATAGAGGATATGTCTTGGTGTACATTTGGTACAAATTTCAGATGTTGGTTTTCTATATTGTAAGAGATATGTCCTATGGAAGTTAAGGTTCTTTAATGTCCTGAAATCAATTTCAAATAGGTCAACTTGGAACTTTTGATATAACTTATTTTTTAGGATGTTTTAGACCTTGAAACTTTTCAGATATAGATGAGAGATCTTTATGTACATTTGATACAAATTTCAGATGATGGTTCACTATTCTTTCAAATATATTCCCTATGGAATTTAGGGTTCATGAAAACTCCTTAAATTAGTTTCAAATATGTCATCTTAGAACTTTCACTACAAATTATTTTCTGGGATATTATAAACCTTAGATTTTTTCAAAGATAAAGGAGATATCTTGGTGTAAATTTGGTACAAATTTTATATGTTGGTTCACTACACTTTTTGAGATATACTCTGTGGAAGTTAGGGTTTTTGAATGGCCATGAGATCAATTTCAAACAAGTGATCTTGAGATTTTCACTATAACTTATTTTCTGGGAGTCTTCATAATGTGAATTTTTCAGAGAACAAAGGAGACATATAGAAGTACCTAGGGTAATAATTTCATAATTAGATTTGCAAAATTGGATATGTGGCATACTGTACAAGTTCATTCTCGGGAAGAATTCCAAAATAAAAAACTTTAAGAAAGTTTCCATTTGGAAATTTAAATTTTGGTCAGACCTCATAAAGGAAGAAGTAGTGAGAAGACTTGGTGAAGGTAGAATCAATGAGTAGACCTGGTGAAGGTAGAAAAAAAAAAGCACATCTGGTGAAGGTAGAAGTAGAAAGTATACTTGGTGAAGGTTGGTGCACCTCACAAAAAGATATTGATGTCTCTTGATAAGATGATGCTTAGTGGTGGGGATTGGTGTCTACAAATATCTGTAAGATATTGGTATCTATTGCTAAGTTGGTTCTTAGTGGTGGGGATTTGTTTCTCTAGTATATTGGTGTCTATGAAGATGTGTAAGAGTGGGTTGGTTCATACAAAGATTTTTACTAGTGGGGGTTGGTGTCTCTAGTATGTTGGTGCCTACAAATATTTGTAATAGTAGGTTGGTGCCTACAAATAATTATAAAGATACTTTTTTTGGTTTTATCTAAAAAGGGTTTCCTCGTAAATATTTTGTTCCACATTTTGCAATGTGATTGTTTTATTTTGGTTGATGAATGTTTGAAAAAGTAAAAAATGTCTTATACTAATTCATCCCCCCTCTTATTACAAATGTGTTCTCAACAAGAAGTATATAACGGAAATAATAATAATGACAAAGTCACAGGTCAAGGTAAAGGAGAAGGAGGTGGTGGTGACCCTTCTAAAGTTCCTCTATCTCCATCCTCTCCTTCAAGTTCAAGTTCCTCTTTAATTTCATAGAAAAAACAACTAGAGAAAGTTGATTCAAATTTCCTTATGTTGAAATTAGAAATGAAATTTTATTTTCCAATGTATAATGGAGAGATTAATGTAGAAAAAATGGATCATTGGATCAAGAAAATTAAAGTATATTGTAGGGTTCAAGAAATTGTGGACGAATAAGGAAAATTACATCTAGATATCGTCTGACTAGGAGGCATAGCATTGATCTTGTGGGAGATTACGAATCAACAAAAAATTATTAAGAAAGGTAAACTGGCATCTTCCTTTTATGAATTCATAGATTCATTAAAGAAGAAAATTTATCCCTTAGGGTATATTCAACAAACAATAATGGATTGGTAGAATCTACGCAAAAATAGAGGACATAATGTGCAAGACTATACTCAAGAGTTTAGAAAGAGATAATTGACATTGGAAATTCCTCTTTATATGCAAGAAATGCTTTTGAAGTATATTGGTGGGTTTCATATATATTTGAGACATACTTTTTTGATGTTTAATACAATTAATCTTGATGTAGTTTGTGTCCAAGCCACTCATATTGAGTCAAGGGGAAAGAATGTCAAGGCCAACTTCTAAAAGAAATCAGTTCATCCAGTTGAAGGAAAACACAAAGGAAAGGGTAAAATGAAATGAACAAATACAATGAAAAAAAAGGTTGAGAAGCCTTTATGTCCATATGGTAGAAAGGAAGGACATGTTGAGGCCAAATGTTGGAAACTTCATATAATACTTAGAATAAAGAGGTTTTGAAATACCAAGGGTAATAAGAAGACCATTGTTGATACTAAGAGGGGGGTGAATCAGTATCAAGTACAATTTAAAACCTTTTTCAACTTATACTTAAACCATTCAACTATATCCAATGATAAATGAACAATAGTATAAGAGTTACACCAATACACCATAATACACCATGCACAATATATGAGAAATAATCAATAGTTATTCTTCAAGGGAAGTAATGACTTCCAAAGGTAGCTACAAATTCCAAATGTAAAGGGAGGGATAAAAATCCAAGAGGAAGATACAATCCTCCAATATCAAGAGATATTTGAACTCTCCATCCTTGCCCATTCCTTCCACCCAAGAATATATGAGAGATAATACAAATTTACATTAAATCATCACCATCAACCAATCATCACATAGAACCTGATAATGCTTCCTGAGACTTCTTCAATTTCTACAATTATTCAATTCTTAGAGTACTCTGATCCTATAGATAATATTACTTAATGTATTCTATGAAACTCCTCCAATTTTCACTCCTTGAATCCTCCCCAAAAAAAGGTTATAGAAAGAATGATAGACTTTATTCAATTTTGGTCTATTCAAGAGAGTGAACTTGCACAGAATGCCCCATGCTCAATAATTAACATCCAATTCTAAAACTTGCACACAAGAAACTATAGTCTGTATGATTTCCAGTGCAATCTGTCCCACTTCATTTGGATTCTCTATGAATAATTTATGATTGTTTTACCCGGAACACCTATTTATTGACTAGCTTCAGGACTAGTCACAAACCTTATCTTCCACAAAGTGTATCTCCATAATTATAGTGAATCAAGAGATGAAATTTTTACCAGAGGGACCTTGATATGTATTATCAATACCATAGCGATTTCACCATCTGAAGCGTTATAGAAAAACATTTATCGCAAAAATGGTAAGATGACCTGAAAATAACATACCTTAGAACACATCACCAAAATACTTCATCCTCCCTTGAAATACGACCTTCTTTTCTTCTTATTTCCTTTGAAATTTGACTTGTATCAAATGAATGTATAATGATGTTTATTTATACCATTTATGTCACTTCCATTTAACATTAGGGCCGACCTGACACTTTCTTATTTTGTAATTCTTTTCTTTAATTATTTTCAGGGCCTACATTTACTTCCTTCTTCAATTCACTTTGTAATCTTCAAAAATTCATTTCTCCTCAACCATGAGGATCCACGTGACGTGCCACATTCCACCGGAAAAAACATGATGTATACTATCCATCCATGGGTGTTGTATCTGCATGTGCATTTTCCTTCATGTCCAAATACCTTCATCAATCTTGCGATCCAAAACCCATGACTAACGTTGACATCAATGACAACAACCAATATTCCAACAATTGCTACAATCAAAGGAAATGATCTTGGATTGGGTTCAGGCTATGAAACCAAGATCATGACCATGGGAATACAAGGCACATCTTCTTCTACTAATTTAAGTTCTAATACTCATTCTTTAAAATATAAAACTATAGATCATTATTGATTAAATTAATAACGCTATGGGTGACACATAATAGTCCCATGCCAAGGGAGACGTATGGTAAATTATGGTGAGACCTATAATGAATTAATATCCACCAATCACCTCATCAAGAGAGACACCTAAAGCTATTGTCAAGGTACAAGTCGTACATCGGATGGCTAACTTTGCTATCGATCACCTTAGAAGTTCAGTAACCGCTTTCAAAGGTAACCATACCCATGTAATGCGAGTGCAGAGAATTTTAGTGGTGATAAGAAAATACGCTGCTTCAACGCTGTCAAGGCCATGAGCTAAGGGATGATAATTACTACTAAAACCTAAATCAGCAGTTAAGGGTGTACCCGTGCATAGATGGCAGCTCTGACTTACAGTAACCCCACCTGACGATTACAGCTGTTAGCGTCCAGCCATAACGCGAATATCATGAAATCCATAATTAATGACCCTTACAGCGTGGACGTGCACGCCGACAATCAAGGTCAAGGCGAGTTTGTTTCACTGTCTAATCGGCGACAGCAGGCAGATAACAGCGATGAATTGCTCCAATTTTCGATCTGATATTAATTAACATTTTGTGATTCATATTGGCGGGGTTTTAACTCTATGTATTTTCTGGTAAACAGCCCGACAGGGCTTGCTGTGTAAAGGATTTATATATATAATAACCGAAAAAAAAAAAGTTCCGGGTTCATTAATCTATTTAGAGAGTAGTTATATAAAGATTGTTCAGATTGATTTCTGGTGGCATGCCAACACTCATTACTAATTTACTACACACAATTCAGGGCGTCCTATCTGTATAGCTTCGGGGAGACCTTTAAAAACTAGACAGAATAGGAATCAACCCAAAACCTGCCCCTGGTAGACAAGATCTTTTTCCACCGAGCTAAGTGCCCAACTACGACAGGCATACATCAAGGTGCAGATTGTTGCGTCCAACAGAGAGATATATGAATGAGCATGCCGTGAATTAATGAAACAGAAACCGTGGATCTAAGGGAAAAGGCCCTAAAGCATCAACTATATTCTTGGGCCATTGATAGTGTTAAATGATGAAGGGGAATGCCCCTCTTGAATCTCGATTGGTGATGTATGCTACTAGCTCGTAAAATTACACAGGATTTCCGTCGGATGAATTCAGAATCAAATACACACCCCAGCAAAATAATTAAATTTCGAGTAAAACTTTTTCTTGGAAGAAAGCGACTGCCATAAGGTGTCTGTCAGAACCAGGGTGTCGACTCGGAGGGTTTCCTGAACGTGTCAAACACTCTCAGCCGTGCATCACGCCCAGGCAGGGTTTAAAGGATCCGATTTTTAAATAGAGGATACGCCCAGCGTTTTCTGTCATCCCAAAAGAGAACAGGACCCAATAATTCATCCGACTCTCCTGGAAAAGTGGAACGGTAAGGGCCACAGTCACCCTAACGCGGTAAAGCTGCGCATTGAGGCAGGATCAGGAAACCGTGGGGAAAATAATTTGTTCGACCTGACGTGAAGGCGGGTTTTGCAAGGCTGCAGAGAGTAAAAAAAAATTGCCAGAACTACACAGCCCTAAACTCGGCTTCCGCGCCCAGAAATTTTAGTAATCCTCACGCACTAGATCCCCTTCCCTATGCATGGAAACAAGAAAAGGAACTTCAACATGCAGAGGCTAAAACACCCCAACGGCGCAGCCTGATCACCCTGAAATTTGCAGTGAAAGCATGGAATCCGAGGGTATCCTATCACGATTCTATTACAAAAAGTGCAGCAATAACCCAGTTCACATAGGGACTAACTTCTAGAATTTAACCAAGCAAATTCTTACAGCTATCAGGTCGATTAAGAGGAGACTCCAACTACCCTCCCAACTTTAACCCAACCTCTACAGTTCGCTCAGGAAGATATCTGGAGGGCGTACTACAGTTTTTTTTTTGTATACATAGAACAGATTCCATTCGGACTTTATCCTATCAGATTGAAACCACAACAGTTTGTCTACATTAAACATTTGATGAATATGGAGGCCATTTAAGTTCAGATTTAACAACACATCATATCAGATATAAAATCAGTCAATCAATGGAAATCATTACAGTTCAGAATTGCTAAACATACTAACAAGCGTACCGTATTCCTTGTGCCCGCCTTGTATGCTATCCGCGCCTCGATCAAAGTCCCGCGCTCCGTGCCGCTTACCGCACTCCTCGCCGCTCCCGCTCGCCGACCGCTGAATGCTCACCGGTACCTCCCAGCCAACGCTAGGGGTACTCTACTTCCCCCTTAGCCCCCCGAGCCGCAAAGGGGCCACACAAGAACCATAATATAACGCTAGCGTCTCAGCTCACCTCAACGGCTGAGCTACCACTCCAACAAGCTGAGCTTACACCCAACTCCTCACAAGAAAATCCGTCAAACCACAATTCGGCAGCGTAACGT
>ML782996.1:838271-861419 GCA_009831015.1 Picea engelmannii
CAACTCAAATACCCCACTCCCTGACTCAATCCGGAGTCCAAGGGAGTTCCACAGATGCCTCTGCATCCTCCAGGTCCGACACCCTGCACACTCAAAGAAACTGAGTCAGCAACACCTGTCTATACCAAGGTAGTAAAAACATTATGTCATATAACTCAATGCATCATAATGAAAGAAAAGTTGTATCATCATATAAATCCGGATCACTTGCGAGCAAGTGTCCTCAAAGAATAAGTTTGGTATGTGCGCCAGAGCGAGATGTTACATTTTTGAAGAAATTGTTATGACATTGGGACTTGAAACTAAACCTCATCCAAAACCATATCCTTTAGGATGGGTATGTGAAGATGCTAAGTTGCAAGTATATAAACAATATATATCATATTTTCAATCATATCTAAGTTCATAGATGAGGTAGAGTTAGATGTCGTACCACTTTATATTTGTGGAATTGTTTTGGGAAGTCCTAATTTGTATGACAAGAAATATATTTTCTATAAGGAGGAGAAAAAGTATCATATTACAAAGGATGGGATTAAGTATATTGTAAGATCCCCTCATGTGAACACTAAATTGTCTCTTGTTATTACAATATAAATGAAAAGTATTGTAAATGAAAGATTGAATTTTGTAATCATAATTGTAAAATATAATGACGATGATAAATCCAAATCTCGCAAAGAATGTGATCCTAAAAATAAATATGAATTAGTTAATATTGTTTCTAACTACGATTAAGTGTTTCAAGAACCACAAGGATTACCTCCAAGGGCATAGACACAACATGAAATTTAGCTACAAAAATATGAACCTCTTCCTAACATTAACATGTATAAGTTATACGTGCTCGATAATGAAGAAATAAAGGAGCAAGTTCAAGAGTTGTTTGAGAAAACAGTCCTATGACCAAGTACCTCTCCATGTGGACCACCCATTTTGTTGGTACCAAAGAAAGAGGATAAATGGAGAATATGTGTGGATTTATGGGAATTGAACAAAATTATATCCGCTACCCTTTTCCTTGTATTGATGGTTTGTTGGATCAATTAAAGAACACAACTTATTTCAATAAGTTATACTTAAGAAGTAGTTATCATCAAGTAATGATTAATGAATATCATATTTGAAAAAATGATTTTAAAATTAAACAAGGTTTATTTGAATGGTTAGTTATGCCCTTTGGGATTCATAATTTTCCTGTTACTTTCATGTGGGTTATGAATGTTGTATTTAGGCTAATCATAGATGGTTTTTTAATAGTCTACTTAGATGATACATTGATTTTCAGTAAAAGTTGGGAAGATCATGTAAACCATGTTAGAAAAGTCTTATCTTGTGCCTAAAGATGCTAAAATGTGAATTTCGAAACACATATTTACTTTATTTGGGATATACAGTAGGGGGTGCTGAATTGAAAATTGATCCCTCTAAAGTTAAATCCATTATGAAGTGGCCTAATCCTAATACTATAATAGAAGTTAAGAGCTTCCTGGGGGTAGATCAATATTGGAGGAAGTTCATTGCTAAGTTTTATTTTATTTCATCTCCTTTACAGTCTTTGACAAGTACTTAATAGGTCTTTCACTCGGCAGGTAAACAAAAAAATTCCTTAGATAATTGAAAGTAAAGATTAGTACAACCACAATTATAGAATTTATAGATTTATAGCAACCATTTTAAATTGAAATTGATGCACATTATCATGTCATGGGTGTAATTCCTTCTGTTTCAGGGCCTAAAAAAAATATAAATATCTTCTAATCTCCTACTTTAATGACTGCAATATAATTTATAATTTTCTTTCTACAAGGAATAAACTGGTATACATAAAATATTAAAACAACAACATACCAACATAATAACAACATATCAACTAGTAAAATGCATAAAATACGTACCTCGACCTGCAGGTTGGTTGATTTATCCCCTTTCATGTTTGTTCTTGGTCTTTCCCAAACTGCCCCAAACTGAATATTAACCTCCCAAAAAACTAGGAACAACCTCTCCAACTCCCTAGCTCCAAGAATCCTTGTGGTTTCCTGGCCCCCAAGCCCAAAGTTCCCAGAAACAACAGTTTACTCCCATCTTTCATAATTTCATCCTCCTTCTTCTTCCCCCAATTTTCCCCAAAACCAAGACCGATCTCTGAGTCCTCTCCCCTCTTCCTTATCCTCCTCTCTCAAATCCCCCTCATTAATTTTCCGACAGCCTTATCCCCCCATTAATTCCCCAACAACCTTATCCCCCCATTAATTACTTCACCTACATTTTAATAATAAAATTATAAAAGGAGTCAATTAATTTATTTTAATAATTAACTAAATTTAAATTAACAACTAAGATAAATAATTAATCAAATTGGGTTGTTACATACACCCACCCTTCATAAAACTTCGTCGCAAATTTAGATTAATTTACAATACAAGGGTAATGACACATGATTCATACATCCACATCAAATAAAAAACATCATAAATTTAGAACACTTATAAATACTAGTGTACATGTGCAAGGCATGCATGTGTAGCTAGAAAATATAGGACTCACACATGCACTAATGAAAATAATTATCACTCCTAAATTAATTCTTGTATGCATCCAATCCAATCAACATGACCATTCATTTCATAAAATATGGTAGACCATTTAAAATGTTTGTGAAATCCCTCAATTATAATAATTTGGCACTAGAAACATTCACTTAGATAATTGTAGTCCAGTTAAGCAAATATAAACATACATATATACATATTTTTCAAAACGAGGAAATCAAGAAATTCTACCATAAGGTGAAATCCCCACACACTCTCAACTACTTCTAGTCATCCTTCCTCCCTAACCTACTTCCATATTACATCCATATCCTTCCTCTGCTAGAATATCTTGGAGAATCTACTATATTGACCTGACTCCAGATAGAACTCATAAGAAAAAGTGCCAACTCTCTTGACCAAGCTTCCCCAGCAGGCATCTGGCAATTATCATCACACGTCTAGGGGAGCATGATCTAACACCATCCTCCCATGACTCTAGGTTTCAGAGGATACACGGTGGGAAATTCCTCCACCCCTCCTAATAAAACTAGGGTCAACACCCTACCATGGACCATACAATGGCACTGTGTTGCTGGGAATTTTGTCATCGTATATTTAGTTTCAGGAAGTATCGCCACCTAAAAAACCTACACTTGTCCACATATCATAGAAAGGCATTTGAACCAACATAATTTCACATACGAATATTCATACCATAATGTTTCTCAATCGATGTTCACGACATAAACCTTTTATTAGCATTATCCTTTGGCTATTTCATAGCCCATTGACCTGCAAATTCATCTATAACAAAATCTCATACATATCCATGCATTATCATCATGTCAATGCATTAATCATATCCTCAATTTGGTATCCACGTACCAACAACTTTAAATGTTAAAATTTTCAAGTTAGAAATAGATTGCATAATATCCATGATAACTCAAATAATGATAAACATTCATAGAATTGACATTCACATAGGTCCATATGTCTTAAAATTTCAAGTGTATCATTAATAGTTCAAAGTTAATAGAAAATAAAAGGTGATTAGGCCTTAAGTAATTCTAGTTATCTAAGTCAAAAGGTATAATTACATACACTCAACGTTCGGGAAACATATTACGGAGGTGGTAAAAAAGGTGAGGGATGGTATCGTAGTAAGGTCTCTGCATTCTCCCAAGTAGTAGATCTTGGGCTATACTTGTCCCACTGGACCTTAAACTGGTATTCCAGACGGTTCCTGAGCTGTCGAAACCTACAATCCAATATGTTTAACGGTTCGACCATGAGGGTTCTCGCATTTGACACCTGCAATTACTTCCAATTTGTTTTATGAGATTTGTTAGAAACATAATGATGTAGGACATATACATGAAAAACATTATGAGTTTTATGCAAGTGGGGTGGTAGTACGAGATGATAGGAAACATGTCCAATTCTCTCTTGTATTTTGAATGGTCCTATAAATCAAGGTGACAAATTTGTCTCCTTACCGAACCGAATGGTACTCTTATTAGGCCTGATACAAATGAAAAATTGATCTCCCACTTTATAAATTTGGTTAGTCCCATGTGCATCAGCATAACTTTTATGTCTATGATGTGCTTCCTTTAGTCACTGCCTAATCTGAATCACCTGTTCCTCCATGTCTTGAATCAATTCTGGCCCAACTGTCACTCGGTATTCTAACCTTTCCCAACTTAATGGTGTCCTACATGACCTTCCATATAGTGCTTCATAGGGTGGCATTCCAATGGAGCTATGAAAACTGCTATTGTAGGCGAACTCTACCAAAGGTAGGTACGTCTCCCAATGGGTTTGATTATCCATAACATACATCTTGAGCATGTCTTCCATAACCTAATTTACTCTCTTAGTTTTCCCATCTGTTTCAGGATGATATGTTATGCTTAAGGTTCAAGTGACTTCCCAAATATGATTGCAAACTTTTCCAAAGCCTAGATGTGAATCGAGAGTCCCTATCTGAAATGATATTCTTGGGTAGCCCATGCATACAGACGAAATCACTTATAAAAACACATGCCACATTGATGAAATCATAAGTGTCTCTAATCAGAATAAAATGGGCACTCTTGGTCAACTTATCAACTATCACAAGAATGGCATTATGTCTGTGCGATGCAAGTGGAAATTCCACAACAAAATCCATAGAAATGACTCCCCACTTGGACATAGGAACATCATGTGAATTTAGGAGAACTGCCAGGTGGTGGTGGTTAGCCTTCACTTGTTGAGACTCTAGGAATGTAATATACCAGATATAAAATGTATGTAGAACAAAATTAAAATGCTAGAAATGGTAGAATAACAATAATATAACTAGAACATTCACCACAATAGCACTGAAATGATAAGAGAGTAATAACAGAAATAACACTTTGAATCTGAAAGAAATGTTCACGGGCCTCTTCGAGGGGGCAACTTCCAGTTGAGAAGAGCTCTTTTACAATAATATCCAAGATAGGGTTCTCATACCCTTGATTGCTATTTATAATAAAAAGAAGCATCTAGAGGAAGATCCTTCTAGAAGCATAAGCTTCTATTAGATCTTCTTACAACCGCCTTATTCTATTTTATTGAAAGGCCTTATTAATATTGACCTTTATTACATCTGAATATATTGTTCTACCTATGTGCGGTTTAGGACCCTAACATGTCCACCCCCTTAAAAACAGCCTTATCCTCAAGGCTTGAGATGAGGAAATTGTTGCATAATGTTAGTTGGTTCCCAAGTGGCATTTGCAGGAGTTGTATCTTTGCAATGGACTAGAACTTCCTTGATGGTTCTCTGATGTAGGCGATGTCATGCTAGTCCAAAATTGCTTCTGGTTGTAGCCAAATGGATCCTTCTTCAGCTAACTCTGGAAGGTTGGTTTGAATTAGGCAATTGTCTCTAATCACCTTCTTTAAGTATGAAACATGAAAAACATGATGTAGCTTTGAATGGCTGGGAAAATCTAACTGATAGGATACTTGTCCCACACGCTTGAGAATGGTATAAGGACCATAAAATTTTGGTGCTAGCTTCTGACAATGCTCAGCCTTGAGGGAAGTTTTCTTGTAAGGTTGTAGTCGAAGAAATACCTGATCCCCTTCTGCAAATTGAAGTTCAGAGTGACCTTGATCTGCTTTTTGCTTCATGCGATTCGGTGCCCCCTCGAAGAGGCCTGTGAACATTTCTTTCAGATTCAAAGTGTTATTTATATTATTATTCTCTTATCATTTCAGTGTTATTGTGGTGAAAGTTCTGGTTATATTGTTGTTATTCTGCCATTTGTAGCATTTTATTTTTGTTCTGCATACATTTTATATTTGGTATATTACAAGTGGTATCAGAGCCAGGTTTTTCTATAGATGAGGATATCATCAAAGAAAACTAAGACAAAATGGCGGAGAAAAGGATGAAAGACATGATTCATGACACTTTGGAAGGTGGAGGGGGCATTATACAAGACAAAGGGCATGACCAAAAACTCATAGTGTCCCTCATGAGTTATAAAGGCAATACTGGGGATTTATGCCTCTTTCATACATATCTGGTGGTAGCCCAAACAAAGATCCAATTTAGTGAAGAATTGGGTGCCACTCAATTCATCTAGGAGGTCATCAATGACAAGAATGGGGAATTTGTCTTTGATGGTAAGTTTTTTGAGGGCATGGAAGTCAAGACACATTCACCAAGAACCTTATTTATTTAGGACCATGACCATAGGACAAGAGTAGGGGCTCATACTAGGGTGGATAACACCTGCATTAAGGAGTTCCTAGACCATTTTCTCAGTTTCATTTTTTTGGGAAAAGAGGTGACGATATAGACAGATATTGGGAGGAAGACTTTCGGGCACAAGGGGAATGGAATGATCATGAACACCATGGGAAGGAGGGAGTCCTTGGGGAGTGGAAAAGACCAATTGATGTGTAGAAAGGATGGCTTGGAGGTCTTGCGGGACCAAGGGTGTCTATGTTGCTTATATGGCATGGAGTTGGGTGATAACACCAGAATGACCTTTTTTGAGCATCTTTTCCATGCGATGGGAACTAATGATCTCATGTGAACCGACGGTGATTCCTTGGAACTTATATTGGTGGCCCTCCTGGTTGAATTGCATGGTTAAGTCTTTAAAATTCATGAGAATGGGACCCAAAGTCCCTAGCCAGTCTGCACCCAACACAATGTCACAACCACCCATGTCAATGGAAAACATATGGGATTTCAGGTGGTAGTCACCAATTTGGAGACACACATTTTCACAACGCCCTCCACATTTCATGGAACCACCATTGGCAATCATGATTTGGATACTATTGATGGCATGGATGTATCAATGAGTTTCTTGGGAAATGCGGTGATGAATAAAATTATGGGTGCTACCACTATCAACCAGAATAATGACCTTCCGATGCTTGATTTAACTAATTAGCTTGAGGGTTTGGGGAACAGAGAAGCTAGTGAGAGCATTGAGGGAAATGACCGATTCTACTTTAGGGGGGGGTCTAAGGGAGGGGTTATGTCAGTGGATTCAAGTGACTCAGACATAAGGGGAGTTTCTACATCCTCTTCCGAAATATCCTCGGAGATGACCATAAAAAGATTTTTTTCTTTACACTTGTGGCTGGGGAAATATTTGTCATCACAGTTATAACAAAGGCCTTTGAGTTGGCGTTCAACCATTTTAGCCTTGGTCAATTTTTGGATCTTTAGTGGAGCAGAGGGAGTAGTGGGATTTACTGGTTTAGGGCGAGGGATAAAGGAGGCTCTTCGGTTTTGAGAGGATACAACCTGTTGTGCTTCTTTAGCTCTTTTAGTAGCCTCCACCCAAATTTGAGGCTGAGCCATGAGGACATGGGCCCAAATCTCATCCTTGAGGCCGCTGATAAAAAAATCTCAGAAAAAGGAATCATACATGCCCTCTGTTCTAAAATCCAGGCGCTCAATGGAAGCTATAAAGTCTTCCATTGTTCCTAATTGTTTCAACTTTGTCAAATGGCCCAAATGGTTGGTGTCAGTGTCAAAGCATTCATAAATATCTGCCACAAAGTGTGTCTAAGCAATATACTCTTGACGAGAAGTTTTTCTCCATTGCCACCATTGCCACCATTCTTGATCTAGATGGATAACACCATACCGAAGTTTGGCCAAGTCATCTATAATGACGTATAAAGAGAAATAATGTTCCATTTGGGTTACCCAACCAGTGGGGTCCAAGCCATCAAATTTGGTCACATCCATCCACGGAAGGCGTAGGTCATGTTGAAAGTGATGGTTCTGAAAGTTATTGGAATGAGAGGAATGGTCACCTTCAGGATGTGGAGGTGAGGAAGAGGAAGGGTTATCTGTAGGGATATGCAGTTTGGTGTAGAGTGCTGAAAAGACTGATTCAAGATGGGTGGTGAGGTCTTGCTTGATTTTCTCCATTGAGGATTGCATGGTTGTATTCATGGCTACAACATTGGAACTGAGTTGTTTCACTTCTTGTTGGGTTTCGATGAGACCATATTGCAAGGTGTTGAAGCGAGCTTCCAAGTCTTAGCTACAAGTATGGGCCATGAGGATGGGGGAACTGAAAAGAAGCAAGCGGGGTAAAAAAATTTGTTGAAAAATGATATGGATGAATATGATAAGGACAAAGAGATGAATACAATGGAATAGGTGTGAAATAATGGTGAAAACATTTACACCTGTGGAGTTATACTCCGGTCTAAAGAATACTGCAGAGAGGAAATTCCCAAATGCCTAACCAGAAAGAAATGTGTATTTACTTGGCAACCTGAAAACAGTTGCACGACAATAGATCTTGTATGTTTTAATTTGTTTATGTTTATGTCCCCAAGTGTTAGGTATTCAAGGGTTCTAAAGACAAGGGTTTTCCTTGTGCTATAGCTCTCTGATATATGTGCGGGGTCCAACAGTAGTACTCGACCCAATATCTCGGGGCAATAACTAAGGAGGATAGACCATACCCTTAGCCATACTACCAGACTACCTAGGTACTATAGAGTATATTCCTGAGTGTTGTTCTCGGTGACACTATAGCAGTCAGGTGACCGATCAGTTTATCTAAAGAGGGCTTTAGGTAATCTAGGCTGATCCATACACAGGGGTTGTCTGATGTGCTACCACTCAAAGGGGTACCAATAGGGGTTACAAGGGTGGCCAACAGATGTGCGTTTAAGTACCACTTGTATTTCCTATGTGAATGAATCCCTCAACCGCAGGTTTATTCGCGTAACGAAATATCTATGTGGCTTAAAGACGCCAAAATACGTCTCTACCCTGAAAAAAAATAAAATTAACCCACACTTTCTGCCGAGGAAAGTTCTCTGATACCACTTTTAATATACCAGATATAAAATGTATGCAGAACAAAAATAAAATGCTAGAAATGGCAGAATAACAACAATATAACTAGAACATTCACCACAATACCACTGAAATGATAAGAGAATAATAATAGAAATAACACTTTGAATCTGAAAGCAATGTTTAGGGGCCTCTTTGAGGGGGAAACCTCCAGTTGAGCAGAGATCTATTACAATAATATCCAAGAAAGGGTTCGCATACCCTCGACTCCTATTTATACTAAAAAGAAGCATCTAGAGGAAGATCCTTCTAGAAGTGAAAGCTTCTATTAGGTCTTCTTATATCTGCCTTATTCTATTTTATTGAAAGGCATTATTAATATTGACCTTTATTACATTAGAATATATTGTTTTACCTATGTGCGGTTTAGGACCCTAACAATGAACTTGGCGACGAAATGGACTACATCACGCTTCATGCCTACCCAGAAGAAAAGTTTCTTCATGTCTGCATATATTTTATTGACACTTGTATGTGCACAATAAATTGGTCTATGGGATTCCTTTAGTATCATGCTTCACATATCCCCACCTTCAGGGATGTACATCCTTCCATGATATCTTAATAATCCATCTGCTTCGAGGCTATATACTTCATACTTTGGATCTAATTTCCTCCCACTCTAGAGGGTTGAAGTAACCTTTAAATACCAACTATCTCCAAGAAGTTTCCCCAACACACACTCCCTCAGATTAATGTTTAAGGGTACCAAGGAGAAGACAAGTGGTCTCTTTCTCCAGGCATCTGTGACCACATTTTCCTTTCCCTTGATGTATAGAATTCCAAAATCTTACTCACTCATAAAATCACTCCAGCACCTCTACCTGGCATTGATATCTCTTTGATTGAAGAGATTCTTTAAGATTTCATGGTCTGTTTTGAGCTCAAAGCTTCGTCCCACTAGATATTGCCTCCAAACCTTCAGAGATAGCATTACAGCTGCCAACTCTAAATCATGAGTATGTAAATATCCTCATCTTGCTTCAAATTTCTTGAATAATATGATATCACTCCCCCATCCTACATTATCAAGACCCCTAATCCTTTCTTTGAGGCATCTATGTAGACTGTGAAGTCGTTTTCCATATCTGACACTCGTAGAATTGACGCACTAGTCAATAACCTCTTAATCTCAATGAATACAATATAACATTCCTCTGTCCATTCATACCTAACCCCCTTGCACTGCAAGGTGGTGATTGGTTTCTCTATTTTAGAGAACTATAACATCCTCAAAATTTAGAAAAATTAATTCTATGTTGAATTTTGAAATAAATTTCCCTTTTTGGAAAATTCAGATTTGGAAATTATTTGCCATTTATGGAAAATCCGAATTTGGGATTTTTGATTTTGTAATTAATTATTTGATGACTAATGGGAAAATATTTGACTTTCCCAACTGTCCTCTTTTATTGGACACATGTATTGGACAAAATTTTAATAAAATTAATGCTGGAAGACAAATGGAACAACCAGGTTAAAAATACATGACCATGAATCATGAGTGGGGAACATGTTTGAGTTACCTCAGGTTTGATTTTTACAAGTGGAAGAAGTTGAATTTGACCACTAGAAGCCCCTAAAAATTAGGGATTTGTATTTTTTTTAATTTCCCAAAGGAGAGAAGGGATGAAAGACCTAGGCACACGATTATATATACAACATATGTGGGAGGGAAGAAACTGTTTAGTATGTTGGGGAAAAAAATGAGAATTGGTTGTTGTTATGAGCACTTGTAGTGTGAGGCAAATAATATTCTGATATGTAGATAGTGACAATAGCTGAGGAGGATAATTCAGTTCGCCCTTATGGACTCATGGTTAGGCTAGGGGGTTATCAGAACAAGTGACTATGGTTGTTCCATTCTATGGTTGGGTGGAACGTGGCTACTCCTTTTGTTTTCCAGGATCAACTTATTTAGATATGTATCTCAGCTATGAATTTCATTATTGATGTTATATTTTATGGCTTTCTACAGTATAATAATATTGTTAATAATGTCTATCTGAAATATGTTTTTTATATATGTACATTTGGCTATATATATATGTATGCATATAAAAATAAATAGCAAACTGTGTGTTTATTCCTATTGGCCAATAAGAATATATATTTTGATTTTTTTTTAATCTGTACATGATTAAATACTACAGAAAATAAATAAAATCAGACTGTATTTTTAATATGCTACTATCATGGTGAGAATAGGTGGAAAGAATAAAAGTCCAAGTACATTCTTTATTTACATCTATTACTCAGAAAGATTGTTGATATAATAGTCTTCATATTGTATCATAAAAGTGTTTATTACAGTCAATAGGTCTTTATCCAAACATTACAGTTGGGGTACCATAGGACCCAAGAGTTCCATAACCTTTGTGTTTTCTAAAAACAAAACTCTCCATCTAAGTAAACTTAAATGTAAATGGACTACGCAAAACTGTTCACAAATTATCGCAAGGACTAGTGGAACAAGATGGAACCCAAATACCTTTTATGGACATGTGGAGTGCCTTCCCAAGTGTATGGGGTGCCTCCCAAAACTATAACAAACAAATAAATGATATTTAGTAAATTATTAAAGTATGAAAGTACTAAATTTGCAACAAAGTAAAGAATAAAAATTACTTAACTTGGGTTTTGATGCTGAAAGAGGCATCCTCACCAACTTGCAAAGCCACCAATCCAATATAGAAGAGGGAAGTGGGTGCAATTATCACTTGATGGGTTCCCTCGCAAGACACAAGGGACCCATAATCAATGTATATACTTGTGAAAATATTAACAATTGCACAAGAAGAAACATACGTAAAATATTTCATTTAAGAACATAAATCTTGATAACCTATAGGAATTAAATGGATAAAGTGAAAGGATTTATGAAGTAAAATGGATACCCACATAAATGAATTATAATAACCAGAGAATAATACTTTGGAAGGGGGGATTAAATATCTTATATATGGCCAAAATACCGTGAGATACTTATTATAAACAAATTCCCTTTATGACACAGGCCATCAAGCGAATTTTAACAAATTTTACAAGTATTATTCCAATGAGAGGGTACAAGAGAAACCCGCACTGTAACAAATTAATCACATAGAGAATGATTATTCAATACATGGTGAGCTCTAAAAAAGGTAAATGATAACATAATACACATAAATTTAGCAAGAATATAATGCGGAATACGACTTTGTGTGAGTCTTTTCTTTTATGCACATAGAACAATTTAAATCTCTGTGGGCTTGGTCCCATAGTGACAAGGTATCCAATGCATGCAAGTAACAAACCCCTTCATTATTGAATTCAAGAATTGTATTGTTTAAACGAAACAAGGATCCACAATGGGTCTCTTTCGACTGGTCACAAGGGTTTAGTAGAGATCGAACAACTATGTCCTCTCGACAAATATACCCTTTCTTCTTTCAAATCGGTGAACTTAATCCCTTTTGAAGAACATCCTTACCTTTCAACAATCGAGAGTTTTTTTACCTCTTAAAATTACAAAGTAGTTATTTTACAGAATGTAAATTAAACACGGTTCTGTTTGAACGAAAGGATGGGGGTGGGACTAATCAGTAAGTTTGAATCAAACACTTCCCATTACGGAGTAAGTTATCTTTTATAGTGACCTATCGTTAAAGGAACACAAGACTATGCCACTGTACAGACCCAAAACCAAACCAAAACTTACAAGGGTTTAGGGTTTGAAACCACGAGTGAACTAAGAGTAACCTGGATTTTTGCGGTCTGGGAGACCATTCATTTTGTAAAAGAATCACAGAACTCGAGTAGAGTGTTGGACTGTGTAAAGGACCCTAGAGAACATAGTAACATTATAATATAATGAGGTATGGAACACAATGAAATAATTATAAAATGAGACTTGGAAAATTACACAGTGAGCCCTTCAATGCGATATCGACATAGCGGAGAGTGGGGTATCAAAATAAAATATGCAAAGATCGACTCAACATGGTAAAATATTACTTACATATAGAAATAAAATATACAGAGCTCGACCCATCACGGTAAAATATTACCTATATATATAGAAGTGCATTATACAGAGTTCGACCCAACACAGTAAACATATTGCACACCATGGAAATGAATTATACAGAGCTCGACCCAACAAAGTAAACATATTGAACGCCCATGGATATATGTTATACAAATATGAGCCAACACAAAAGTATAATGTAAAGAAATGCACATTATAAATCAATATTCATGACTAAGAACTCCCATAGCACAGAGAGTACGCATACAACAAGCTTTGGTTAAATTGTACTAAAAACAAAGAAATGTATTTCCTTCCAGACGCAAATGAAAAACCTTATCGAATCAACAAGCATGGAATACGATATACATAGGGAAGAATATTACCATGTACAATCCAAGGGTAAGTTTTTGAAAGATAATGACCTCCATGTCATAAAGGAAACCAAATAAGTGGCCATCCCATGACCACCATGACATTATAGTATCTTAACCATACTATCGCAGATAAAAACACAGAGAAAACCAAAAACTAAATGAAACAAATGCCAGGGTAATGGAACCACGTGCCTCCCAATAGTGGAGAAGGATGTAGTGCATGCAAATATCTTTCTTCCATGTGAAGTCATTCAAAGTGGCAAGCCTGTAGTGGCTCTTCCCTACAAAAACGTTAGGCCTAGAAACCAAGGTGACTTACCACCATTAATGGCTACCACCAAATCAATTCCAAGGCTAGGATTCGACTTTTTGATGGTCATTTTTGTTAATGCTTCTCAAATGATACACATGCCAAAACTTGTGGTTGATGCAGACCAGGGGTATAGGTAAACATGATTCCAATTTTATGCATTTATTTCTAGGTTTAATTAAATTTGTATAAACACTTTGGAACCTCACCAAGTTCCTATCACGGAAGATAGGACTTGGTGGTTAGAACCTAGGCCTTCCTCATTGTACGCTAGTGTTCAAGGGTGAACTACATAAAGTATAGTTAGAGTATGGTGTGTAACGACCCTAATTAAATAAATATTTAAAGATTATAAAGTAAAATTAATTAAAGAAAATAATTGTGATTAACTAAGTAATACTTCAACTATAGATCACATTTAATGACCTGATAAATAAATCTTAAGAAATCAATGAGAAATGTTATAAAATGGTTGCGTATGTAGAGAGGGAGCGGATGAATCCCGAGAAGATAAAACATTTAAGGAGGGAGAAGGGATAGGACGGAGGGTGGTTGGAGTAGTAACTACATGAGTCGACGAAGGAGGAATAAGGGAAATGGGAAGGTGGATGGGAGGATCATTCGACAGAGGAGAGATTTTTCTAAGGACTTTTGGACTTACTGTGAGCACAGAGATTCAGACTGTGGCTTTTGATCAGGGGAGGCACTGAGTTGCTGGAGGTTTTGTGCATGGAGGGCCAGGATATCCATAGATATCCTGGAGCTAGGTAGTTTTTCTAGTTGGCAGGGAGGACAGTAGTTTTGAGCAGTTATTTTCCTGTTTGTGGCAGGATTGATCTAAGGAGCAGGTAGCAGGAAGGTAGCAGCAAGGCACAGAGACAACAAAAATTAGCATCAGAACCAGGTACTTTGTTAAGTTATGTATTTATTTCTTTCTGTCATGAATTCAATATTTATTGATAAATCTAAGTTACTGAAGTTGCTGATATGATAATCACTATTATGCTAAGAAGTTACTGTTTCAGTTTACCAAATAAAATGTTTATGAATCTTAATGATGTTTAGAAGTATATGGTTGTTACATGGTGTATAATTTTTGTATTTTATAAGTGCCTTGTGTTATGTTTAATAATATAGTTAGGGCTTATATGAGTTTCATTTTATAAGTGCCTTGTGTGATGTTTAATAATATAGCTATGAATTATATGAGTGGGTTGCACTGGTTAGACCCAGGCTATGGAATTTGACAGGCCTAGCCATTGTTATATTAACAATTACACTGATAATGTTAGTAGCAACGTCTAGTGGAAAAACATGTATGGATCTTAAGATCCCTTGCACACCATTTAGAAGGAGTTATGAATTTTCTAGGTATAGATATACATTAAATGGATTAGGATTTAATTATTCATTGTGGCATGACATTTGTTGTGACAATTTAGACGATTATGTTCCCATTTAATTTTTTTATTTTTATTTTTTGTGAAAATTTGGGGTACAATACATATGGTATCAGAGCTATAGGTTAAAATGCTTGGACCTCAGGGTAGCACCAGAATTCAATTTTTTTTTTTCGTTTCCTTGAAGAAAATCTAACAAACACATTTACTGTTACAAACAAAAAAACAATTTCTCTATTGTGAAAATGTCAACATAGAATGAATAAGAAAACAGACCTGAAGGGAATCCAAATAAAGAGCTTCCTAGAGACCTAGAGCATAAAAGTGAAGGAAGTTCAACCACCCAGATTCTGGAAACAATGAAAAATCTTATCGTGGAATTACAAGTGTTTAAAGAAGATAACGAGAAATTGAAGAAAGCATAGGAAGATCAAAAAGAAATAAATGAAATGTCGCTACACAATATAGTAATGAAGAAGAGTCCAAAAGGCAATGAAAAAGAGGAAGAGGTCAGAAAAAATTCCTCTCAGAATTCTGGTCACGAAACAGAAAAAGAGGACAGTTCTTTGGAAGACACACACATGACAGAAAACAAAGCATCTACAGGAAGGAAAATAAAATGGGTTGATCACCTGTAAGGTGAATTCAAGAAAATAAAACCTTCCACCTTTGATGAAGAATCAAAGATTGGGGAGGAGGATGTAGCATGGTTACTAGATATGAAGAAATACTTCCAGATTTATAACTATAGTAATATGAAAGCCATAATGGCCATTTATAACTTAAAAGGAAAAGCTAGTATCTGGTGGCAAGACCTAAAATTATCCAAGGGATTGAAAGAAAAACAAATGGAATGGTCATATTTTAAAAAGTATTTCAAGAAGAAGTACTTATCAGAAAGTTATTATGAAAGAAAAACTAAGGAATTCTACACTACGACTAGGAAAAATGCCCATGGACGATCTGATAAATAATTTTCTAGATCTGTTGAGGTTTGTAGCATACATCAAAGAAGAAAAGGTAAACATACAAAGGTTCTTGATTTGTCTACCATATTCGTACAAGGACATAATCGAATTTGACAATCCCAATTTTTTAAATGAATTTTTTATAAAGGCTCGGATGTGCTATGATAAATACAAACGGAGATCTAAAATTCCCAAGGCATGGAAAAACAAGAAATAGGACAAATTGAATTAGCGTAAGAAAGGATTCCAACCAACCCCTTTCTGTAATATGGCGAAAGGTTTCCAAATGAAATATTACCATTCAGATACACATAATGCCCAAAGGGGAAATAGACCAGCTAACCTGGGGGTTAAGAAGGTTGGGGGCAGTCCCAGAGAACCATTGAAGTGTTGGGAATGTGGAGAACCTCACTTGAGGAGAAATTTTCCACGCTGAAATCCCACAACAAGAACTTCAGTCCATAACCTTCAAGAATCTTCAACGGTCGGAGATGTTGGTAGAAGCGTGCATAAAATCAATGCATCTCTGGATGGCAGACAAACATATCATCAATCCACTATTGTGGAAGTTGAAGGTAAAATTCATTCCCACAATGTCTCTATACTAATTGACCAAGGAGCTAGTCTGACTTATATTACTCCTACTTTAGTTGAATTTAGCAAGCTAAAGAAAGTAAAGCATGATAAGTCTTGGTTAGTGAAGTTAGCAACAGGGACCAAAAGAAAAGTAACATATTTTATCTTTGATTGTGAACTAAGAATACATGGTCAATGTACAAAGTTAAATATGAACATATTACCTTTGGGATGTTACGATATAATCATTGGAATGGACTGGATAAAGAAACATAAAGTGATATTAAACTCTTACAAAAAGTCATTTGTGTAGATAGATGAAAATACCATAGTTATAATGGTACAAGGAATCAAAAAACCAGTTTCTGTTAGGCAAATATCAACGATGCAATTTAAGAAATGCATGAATAAAGGTTTCCAAATTTATGCTGTAAAAGTAACTAACCTCCTAAGAGAAGAAATTAAACCAAGTTTAGAAGACTTTACAGTCCTACGTGGTTTTAAAGATGTATTTGTAGATGAAATACTATAAATACCTCCAAGGAGATAGATACATTTCTCTACTGATCTACTATCTGGATCTTCCCCGATATCTAAGGCACCTTATAGAATGAGCCTACCCAAATTAACAGAACTAAAATTCAGTTACAAGAACTACTAGATAAGGAATATATGAGACCAAGTGTTTCACTTTGGGGAGCACCAATTTTATTCATTAAGAATAAATATGGGACTTTGAGACAATGTATTGACTATCGATAGCTGAATAAAATGGAAATTAAGAATAAGTATCCCTTACCCAGAATTAATGACCTATTTGACCAAGTTGGAGGAGAAAAGATATTTTCTAAACTAGATTTAAGGTTTGGTTATCACCAGGTCAGAATAAAGGATGAAGATGTAAACAAAACAACTTTTAGAACATGCTATGGACTCTATGAGTTTGTTGTAATCCCATTCAGGATTACTAATGCACCAACAACCTTTATGTGCTTGATGAATAGTATATTCAACCAATATCTGGATAATTTTGTGTTCATTTTATTGACGATATTCTAATTTACGCAAAAATAGAAGAAGAACATGAAGAACATATGAAAATAGTATTGCAGACCTTAAGGGAACATAAGTTGTATGCTCAGTTTGATAAGTGTGACTTATACCAAAGTAAGATACAATACTTAGGACACACAATATCCGAAGATGGTATTGATATTGATCCTGAAAAGATAAAATACATTATGGAATGTCCTATCCTTAAGGATGAAGCATACATCATATCATTTATGGAAATTACCAGTTATTATCGAATATTTATCAAAGGATTTTCCAAGATCGCATATCCAATTACCTCACTACAGAAAAAGGGAATAAAATTTACTTGGTCACAAAAGTGTTAACACAACTTTGATAAACTAAAGGGACTGTTAACTACATCACCTATCCTAAAGGTAGTGGATCCTGATAAAGATTTTACAGTTTGTGTGGATGCAAGCAAAGAGGGATTAGGAGGAGTACTGACACAAGACAGACACGCCATCTCTTATGAATCACACAAACTGAAATAACATGAATGAAATTATGTGACTCACAATTTAGAATTAGCAGCCGTAATTCATGCATTAAAAATGTGGTGACATTATTTAATAGGAAGAAAAATTCTATTATTAACCGAAAACAGTGGTGTAAATTATTTTTTCAGTCAACCAGATCTCAACGCAAGCCAAGCAAGATGGATGGCCTTTTTAAGCGAATTTTATTTCAAGGTATGACACATCAAAGGTAAAGAAAATAAAGTTGCAGATGCACTAATTCGGAGGACTAATGGACTCTATGAAATAAGTATCATCAAAGTAGAAAATGATATTGAATAGAGAATAAAATCTACAAGCAGTAATGATGAAAATTACATTAAAACAACAACATAATTGCAAGTAAATACATAAAAATTGAATAGAACATATATGAGTTTAGATAAAAATGGACTGTTAAGGTTCAAAAACCGACTGTATGTACCTAATTATTCTTATTTAAAGACAACAATTCTTGACAAACTGCACAAAAATCCGTATTCTGGTCACCCAGGATACCAGAAAAAAATAACATCCTTAAGAAAATTGTTTTAATGGCATAACATGAAGAATAAACAACTGAATATTTGTCTAAATGCTTAGATTTCCAATAGGTAAAGGCTGAACATCAACACCCATCAGGTCTGTTACAACCTCTGCCTATACCAGAATGGAAATGGGAGATTATCTTGATGGAATTCATCACAGGTTTGCCTAAGACTCAAAGACAAAATGACGCACTTACGGTAGTGGTTTATAAACTAAGAAAATATGCACATTTTATACTATGAAATCTACCTTTTAAAGCGATTAATATCAATGAAATGTTTATGACATAAATATTTAGATTGCATGGAATTCCTAAGACGGTAATTTCCGATAGAGATGTCAAATTTATGTCAAATTTTTGTAAGGAATTGTTTGTAGGATTAGATACTAAATTGAATTTTAGCATAAGCTACCATCCTCAAATAGATGGTAAAATAGAACGAACAAACAAGAATATCGAAGACATGTTGCGAATGTACTTAAGAATGAAACCAACTAAGTGTGTGGAGTACATGCACTTAGTTTAATTTTCTTACAATAATGGTTATCTGACATCAACTAATATGAGCCCCTTCGAAGCATTATACAGAAGGAAATGCACAACCCCGATTAGTTGGGATAATATAGTCCACATGATTATGGTGGGATTAGAAATGCTCCATGAGATCGAGAGGATTGTGAAATGAGTACAAAAAAAATTAACAGAGGCCTAGGACCGATAGAAAAACTACGCATATTTAAAAAGAAGACATCAGGAATTTCAGATTGGAGAACATGTATATGTAAAAGTCAAAGCAATAAGGAGTTCTCTAAAGCTAGGAATTTGTTCAAAGTTGGCACCAAGGTTTTGTGGCCCCTTCGAGATTTTAACTTGAATCAAACCCATGGCGTATCAACTATCACTCCCTGCAAATTTAAAAGTTCATAATGTTTTTCATGTTTCATTACTAAAAAGGTATATTCATGATCCTACTCACATAATTGATTGGAACATGGTGCAGATGGAACCGGAAGGTGAGTTCCAAGCGGAACCTCTGTGCATTATGGACAGGAAAGAAACAATACTATAGAACAGAGCCATCGCCCAGGTAAAAGTGCAATTGAAGCACTTTAGTCCAGAGGAGGCCACTTAGGAATTGGAAGAAGATATATTGAAATCTTATCCAAAAATATTCCGAGAGAGGAATGGAAACTGAGGATAGTGTTGTAATTATGATCGAGATGGATGTCGGTGGCCTCCCACCTATTCGAGCTGGTTCATTTTGGTAGTTTTCGAGTTTGGCATTTTTTTGTTTTCCTAGTTTTTGGGTCCCTGACTTGCGGGGTCGTTTTGAGGCCCTAAACAACGTTTTTAGGGCTCACCATTATTGCAAAAAAAAGTGCATTCCTCGGATATAACTTTCCAGTGAGATATCATACGCCTAAAAGGGAGATCGTATGAAAAATTTACGACCCTAGGAAGTTGATGTACTAACTTACCCAAACGAGGCCCACATGACTTTTGGCGCTTCATCTCCTAGGGTTTTTAACATTCCTGTTTATTGTAAAAAGTACTTGAGACCACATTGTAATCATATTATTTTCAATGAGCACAACCGTCACATCTCTTCTCAGAGATAATCCACCACCATTCCAACAAGCTTGTTTTCCGCTGCATTTTACAATTTCAACTTATTTCGTTATTGAATAGAAAACTAGTTTTATTGTATCTCTGTTATTCTGTGTTAAGCATATTTTAATAATCTATATTCATTTCGTTCTTCTCATAGAATATGGATCAAATTAAGGGGGAGAGGATGTAACATTCTCAAAATTTAGAAAAAATAATTCTATGTTGAATTTTGAAATAAATTTCCGTTTTTTGAAAATTCAGATTTGGAAATTATTTGCCATTTATGGCAAATCCGAATTTGGAATTTTTTATTTTGTGATTAATTATTTGATGAATGTTGGAAAAATATTTGACTTTCCCAATTTCCCTCTTTTATTGGACACATGTATGGGACAAAATTTTAATAAAGTTAATGCTAGAAGACAAATGGAACAACCAGGTTAAAAATAGTTGACCATGAAACCATGAGTGGGAACATGTTTGAGTTAACTCAGGGCTGATTTTTACAAGTGGCAGAAGTTGAATTTGACCAGTAGCAGCAACTAAAAATCAAGGATTTTTAAATCTGCGAATTTCCCCAAGGAGGAAAGGGATGAAAGACCTAGGCACAAGATTATATATACAACATATGTGGGAGGCATGATGTTGCTTAGTATGTTGGGGAAAAAAATTGAGAATTGGTTGCTATTATTAGAACTTGTAGTGTGAGGCAAGGCATATTCTGATCTGTTGATAATGACTCTAGATGAGGAGGATAATTCAGTTCTCCCTTATGGACTCATGGTCAGGCTAGGGGGTGATCAAGACAAGTGACTGTGGCTATTTTGTTCTACGATTGGGTGGAACGTGCCAGTTCCTTTTGTTTTCCAACATCAACTTATTCAGATATGCATGTCAGGATTTCTCAACTATGAATTTCATTATTGATGTTATATTTTGTGGCTTTCTACAGTATAATAATATTGGTAATGATGTCTATCTGAAATATGATTGTTATATATGTACATTTGGATATATATATAGGTCTGCATATAGAAATAAATAGTAAACTATGTGTATATTCCTGTTGGCCATTAAGAATCTATATTTTGATTTTTATTTGAATCTGTACATGATTAAATACTGCAGAAAATAAAGAAAATCAGACTGTATTGTTAATTTGCTACTATCATGGTGAGAATAGGTGGAAAGAATAAAAGTCCAAGTACATTCTTTATTTACATCTGTTACTCAGAAAGATTGTTGATACAACAATATTCATATTGTCTCGCAAAAGTATCTATTACTGTAAATAGGTATTTATCCAAACATTACAGTTGGGGTAACATAGGACCCAAGAGTTCCATAACCTTTGTATTTTCTAAAAAAAAAACTCTCTATCTAAGTAAACTTAAATGTAAACGGACTACGTAAAACTGTCCACAAATTCTCGCAAGGACTAGTGGAAAAAGATGGAACCCAAATACCTTTTATGGACAAGGAGAGTGCCTTTCCAAGTGTATGGGGCGCCTCACAAACCTGTAACAAATAGATAAATGGTATTTAGTAAATTATTAAAGTATGAAATTACTAAATTTGCAACAAAGTAAAGAATACAAATTACTTAACTTGGGTTTCAATGTTGAAAGAGGCATCCTCACCAACTTGCAAATCCACCAATCCAATACAGAGGAGGGAAGTGGGTGTGTTGTTCACCTGATGGGTTCCCTCGCAAGACAAAAGGGACCCATCATTAGTGTATATAATTGTGAAAATATTAACAATTGTGCAAGCATAAACATAGGTAAAATATTTCATTTAAGAACATAAATCTTGATAACCTGTAGGAATTAAATTGATAAAGTGAAAGGATATATAAAGAAAAATGGATACCCATAGAAATGAATTAGAATAACTAGAGAATAATACTTTGGAAGGGGAGATTAAATATCTTACAGATGGCCAAAATACTATGAGATAATCCTTATAAACAGAGTCCCTTTATGACACAGGACGACAAGCGAATTTTAATAAATTTTACAAGTATTATTCCAAAGAGAGGGTACAAGAGAAACCCGTACTGTAACGAACTAATCAAATATAGAACAATTATTTAATACACCGTGAGCTCTAACAAAGGTAAACTAGAACACAATATACATAAATTTAACAGGAAGATAAAGTGGGATACGACTCTGTGTGAGTCTTTTTTTAATGCACACAGAACAATGTAAATATCTGTGGGCTCAGCCCCATAGCGACAAGGTATCCAATGCATGCAAGTAACATGCCCCTTCATTATTGAATTCATGAATTGTATTGTTTAAACCAAACTAGGATCCACAATGGGTCTCTTTCAATTGGTCAAGAGGGTTTAGTAGAGACCTAAAAACTTTGTCCTCCCGATAGAGATACCCTTTGCTCTTTCAAATCGACGAACTTGTAAATGTGTTGAACCTGCACATAATAGATCTAGCTAGAAAATACTACACACATTTGTAGAGAGAAATTGAGAAAGAAGAAGCAAGATATAAAGAATGGAATAATTCTCATTAACCGTATTCCACACTCAAAGAGTGAATAATTTACAATATATATAGAATAAATGAGTAACTAATGAGCCATAGTGGTGGTCTAGATTGATCTGTACACACACCAATAGTTACAAGAGTAAACTGCCACCTAGTCTAGTCTCTCAGGCAGTTACGGGAGTGAACTGCCACCTAGATGAGTTAACTAGTCAACTAGTCTTCAGTTAATTGACTGAACAAAGAGTAGTGATTTGGTGATGATCCCAATGTTGCATGGTGACAAAACCAATGCAACATCTAAACTCAACTCAACTAGTCAAACTGAAGTGTCAACTGAAAGAGAA
>ML782996.1:861757-886844 GCA_009831015.1 Picea engelmannii
CAAATTACAATGCATAAAATAAAAAATGAGAAGGAACAAAAAACAGTTGCTAAGCAACCATGTCGTTCACTCCAAGAAGACCTCACAACTGTGGAAGTTTGTGCTCTTTGAAGATTTTGTTGAAGATGTAGATGTCTGCACATATCTGATGAAGTATATGCATCATTGATATTTCCACACATATCCACTTTATCTTCTTGTAATGAATAATATCCAAATAAATTTTGGATGACATTTTGAAAACCGTGCGGTCGTTTCCCGAAAAAGTTGATTTTAAAATGATCATAACCTCACTTTCTGGACTCCATTTCGGACGATTGTTTTTTTGAAATTGGATATTTTCCCGAGAGGAATTCAAATATCCAATTTGTTTCTGCAAATTGTGCTCAGAAAATATTAGAATGGCGTCTGATGTGCGCAGATCCTTTTTTGTCTCCTGAGATGCATGCATGGTGCATGCAACGATGTCTGCCTGTGACTTCTGAGATGCATCCCATATATCTTCCACATGAATTTCAAAAAATAAATATGAAATGGAGTAGACATCATCTTCAATTATTTTAATACTAATTTATGCAAAAACGTTTGTAGAAGACTCTTCATAATAAGAGGCTTGATCTTCTGATGGCTTCTCTTCTGGCTCTATCTGTTCGACCTCTTGCATGAAATCTTCACAATATTCTTTATTCCCAAATGGAACCTCCAATATGGTCCATAATTCATTTGGAGTTAATCCTTGTGATTCTCCATATACTTGATGGAAAACTTTGGGAGAAACAGACATGCCGATACTTCCTATGGCCATATCTTGTCTATTGAGAAAGTCATTTTTCTCATCAACAGAATCAAGCTCTACTTCCATTGCCATGGTTATTTGGTATAAGCCTATACATCTAAGATGAAGCAGAATTTTTGGCTTCCATTCCAAATAGTTATGAGGCATGAGAAGTATTTTCGGTGAATAATCCATCTTTTGTTGTCTTCAATCTTTTGTACCTGCAAAAAATGATTTGGTGTAGATTTTTATTAGCTGTCTGTCATATCTGATAACATGTAAATGTGTTGAACCTACACAGAATAGATCTAGCTTGAAAATACTACACACATTTGCAGAGAGAATTTGAGAAAGAAGAAGCAAGATAGAAAGAATGGAAGAATTCTCATTAACCATATTCCACACTCAAAGAGTGAATAATTTACAATATATATAGAATAAATGAGTAACTAATGAGCCATAGTAGTGGTCTAGATTGATCTAGACACACACCAACAGTTACAAGAGTAAACTTCCACCTAGTATACTCTCTCAGGATGTTACGAGAGTGAACTTCCATCTAGCTGAGTTATCTAGTCAACTAGTCTTCAGTTAACTGACTGAACAAAGAGTAGTGAGTTGGTGATGATCCCAATGTTGCATGGTGACAAAACCAACACAACATCTAAACTCAACTCAACTAGTCAAACTGAAGTGTCAACTGAAAGAGAATATTCTCCAGGTAGAATATTCTCCCCTAAAATGTAGGAGACTGGATAATGACTAATTATGACTAATAAACAAGGAATAACCTTAGGAAAAATAAATCCTAGGTGTGTGTGAAGTAACTCCAACACCCCCCCTGAACATTAATATGGTGAAAATAAAGAATGGGTCCCAGCTACGAGGCCATGTTAGGTACCCAAATACAAAAGATACACTGAACGAAACGAGGAAAGAGGGAAAACTTCATGGGAACAACCAACCCCCCCCCTCAAATTACAATGCATAAAACAAAAAATGAGAAGGAACAAAAAATAGTTGTTAAGCAACCATGTCCTTCACTCCAAGAAGACCTCGCAACTGTGCAAGTTTGTGCTCTTTGAAGATTTTGTTGAAGATGTAGATGTCTGCATAGATATGATGAAGTATATGCATCATTTATATTTCCACACATATCCACTTTATCTTCTTGTAATGAATAATATTCAAATAAATTTTAGATGACATTTTGAAAACCATACGACCGTTTCCAAAAAAATGCTAAAATTTAGTTGATTTTAAAACGATCATAACTTCACTTTCAGGACTCCATTTCGGACGATTGTTTTTTTGAAATTGGATATTTTCCTGAGAGGAATTCAAATATCCAATTTGTTTCTACAAATTGTGATAAGAAAATATCATAATGGCGTCTGATGTGCGCAGATCCTTTTTTGTCTCTTGAGATGCATGCATGGTGCATGCAACAGTGTCTGCATGTGACTCTTGAGATGCATGCTATATATATTCCACATGAATTTCAGAAAATAAATCTGAAATGGAGTAGACATCATCTTTAATTATTGGAATACTAATTTCGGCAAAAGCGTTTGTAGAAGACTCTTCATAATAAGAGGCTTGATCTTCTGATGGCTTCTCTTCGGGCTTTATCTGTTCGACCTACTACATGAAATCTTCACAATATTATTTATTCTCAAATAGAACCTCCAATATGGTCCATAATTCATTTGGAGTTAATCCTTGTGATTCTCTATATACTTGATGGAAAACTTTGGGAGAAACAGACATGCTGATACTTCCTATGGCCATATCTTTTCTATTGAGAAAGTCATTTTTCTCATCGACAGAATCAGGCTCTACTTCCATTGCCATGGTTATTTGGTATAAGCCTCTACATCTAAGATGAAGCAGAATTTTTGGCTTCCATTCCAAATAGTTATGAGGCGTGAGAAGTATTTCCGGTGAATAATCCATCTTTTGTTGTCTTCAATCTTTTGTACCTGCAAAAAATGATTTGGTGTAGATTTTTCTTAGCAGTCCGTTGGATCTGATAACATGTAAATGTGTTGAACCTGCACATAATAGATCTAGCTAGAAAATACTACACACATTTGCAGAGAGAAATTGAGAAAGAAGAAGCAAGATAGAAAGAATGGAAGAATTCTCATTAACCGTATTCCACACTCAAAGAGTGAATAATTTACAATATATATAGAATAAATGAGTAAATAATGAGCCATAATGGTGGTCTAGATTGATCTGGACACACACCAACAGTTACAATAGTAAACTTCCACCTAGGCTAGTCTCTCAGGCAGTTACGGGAGTGAACTGTCATCTAGCTGAGTTAACTAGTCAACTTGTCTTCAGTTAACTGACTGAACAAAGAGTAGTATGTTGGTGATGATCCCAATGTTGCATGGTGACAAAACCAATGCAACATCTGAACTCAACTCAACTAGTCAAACTGAAGTGTCAAATGAAAGAGAATATTCTCTAGGTGGAATATTCTTCCCAAAAATGTAGGAGACTGGATAATGACTAATTATGACTAATAAACAAGGAATAACCTTAGGAAAAATAAATCTTCTAGGTGTGTGTGAAGTAACTCCAACAAAACTTAATAACTTTCGAAGAACATCCTTACCTTTCAATAATCGAGAGTGTTTTCACCTCTTAAAATTACAGAGTAGTTATTTTACAGAATGTAAGTTAAACATAGTTGTGGTTCAATGAAAGGATGGGGGTGGGACTAATCGGTAAGTTTGAATCAAACACTTCCCATTATGAATTAAGTTATCTTTTATAGTGATCTATCTTTAAAGGGATGTGGAACTATGCCACTGTACAGACCCAAAACCAAACCAAAAATTACAAGGGTTTAGGGTTTCCAACCATGAGTGAACAGAGAGTAACCCGAAGGTTTACGGCCTGAGAGACTATTAATTTTGTAAAGGAATCATAGAACCTGAGGAGGGTGTTGGATTGTGTAAAGGACCCTAGAAAACATAGTATTGTTATAATAGAATGAGGTATGGAGCACAATGACGTAATTATAGAATGGGACTTGGAAACTTACACAACGAGCCCTTCAATGCGATATCAACATAGCAGAGAGTGGGGTATCGAAATATAGTATAGAGAGCTCAACCCAACATGGCAAAGTATTAATTACATATCGAAATACAGTATACAGATCTTGACCCATCACGGTAAAACATTACTTATATATATAGAGTGCATTATATAGAGTTCGAACCAACACAGTAAACATATTGCACACCATGGAAATGCATTATACAGAGCTCGACCCAACAAAGTAAATGTATTTCACACCCATGGATATACGTTATAAAGATCTTGGCCAACATAAAATTATAATGTAAAGAAATTCACATTATAAATCAAGATTCAGGACTAAGAACTCCCATAGCACAGAGAATACGCATACAACAAGATTTGGTTAAATTGTATTAAAAAGAGAGAAATGTATTTCCTTCCAGACACAAATGCAAAACTATTGAACCAAAAAGCATTGAATATGATATACAGAAGGAAGAATATTACCGTGTACAAGCCGAGGGTAAGTTTTGAAAGACTATGACCTCCATGTTGTAAAGGAAACTGGCTAAGTGCCTTGATATTAGTCCTAATCAGAGAGTCGAGAACATTATAAAAGGAAGTGGCCATCCCATGACCACCATGAAATTACAATCACTTAACCCTACTTTCATGGAGAAAAACACAAATCAAACCAAAAAATGAATGAAATGAATGCGAGGGTAATGGCACCACATGCCTCCCAATAGTGGAGAGGGATGGAGTGTACGCCAACCTATCGTTTCCATGTGAAGTCAGTCGAGGTGGGAATCCCGTAGTGGCTCTTCCTTGCAAAAACATCAGGCCTGGAAACCAAAATGACATACCACCATTAATAACTATGACCAAATGAATGCCAAGGCTAGGATTCGACTGTCCGATGGCCAGTTTCGTTAATGCTTCTCGAATGATGTACAGGATAGAAGTTATTGTGGATGCGGACCAGGGGTATAGGTAAACAAGGTTCCAACTTTATTCCTTTATTTATAGGTTTAATTCAACTTGTATAAACACTTTGTAATATCACCAAATTCCTAGCACAGAAGTTAGGAATTGGTGGTTAGAACCTAGGCATTCCTCATTGTACAATAGTGTTCAAGGGTGAACTACATAAAGTATAGTTAGAGTATGGTGTATAGTTTTTGTATTTTATAAGTGCCTTGTGTTATGTTTAATAATATAGCTAGGACTTGAATGAGTGGGTTGCAATGGTTATGCCTAGGCTATGGACCTTAAGAGGACTAGCCATTATTATATTAACAATTACATTGATAATGTTAGTAGAAATTCCTAGTGGCAAAAAGTGTATGGATATTAAGATCCCTTGCACACCATTTAGAAGGAGTTATGAATTTTCCAGACTTCTTCTTCTAAAGGTAACAAAACTCTTCTTATTTCTTGTACATATCCTGTTTGCATTGTCTCTGTACATATATTGTATATCTATCACTTCAAATATAATGTGTTCCAAGAAGAACTATACCTATGGAAGAACAAAAAGATAATAATGGATATCATTAGGTAATACACATGAAATGATGAAATACAAATCATATTGAAGCTATTACATGATAAGCCGAATCAATCATGAAGAAACTTAGAAGAAGCAAAGACATAAATAAGTCAACAATCGAGAAGAAAATGGAAAAAGAATTATGATGTTTTGTAGAAGACAACAAGATGGAAGCATGGACTCTGTTAGACAAGAAAGCCACTTAAATATTGCAAAAGACAATAAGGATGCAGATGGAAGCATGGACTCTATTAGACGGAGGGAGACAATTATATGCACTCATACATGAAGTAAGGATTATGAGGGAGCTAATCCTATGATCCATTGAATATGATGAAGTATATATCCATGGTAGTAACCATGAAAGACAGTACGTGCTCAGTTCAACCGCAAAAGAAGACCTCTTCAAAGAAAATCCTCAGAGTATCCTGGTTGTCCATCCAGATCCATGATCCTATGATGAAAGAAAGAAATGGAATCTTTAGGGAATGGAATATACTCCATGAACCCAAGAGCTAAACACAAGGAGGAACATGAAGATTCCAAGAAAGAAAGAGAAGCCAAAACAACCAGTCATTGTATCAAGAATCACAAGATTGTCAACCTGATATAAACTCAATAAAAGAAATCAAGCAGAGGAACTGAAAGTCGTGATAAATAATAGTGTATGGAAGACTTATGAATGGAAACATTGTGAGATATAGAACCAAAGTTTCTCCCATATGGAGGGAGAAGACTATGATGATTACCTGTTCCAGTACACCAGACATATCACTACATGAGTCATTATATCATCCACAACATCCATGAGTTGGAGTTCTACATCAAATGAATGCAAAGAATGTTCTCTAAAGAAATTGAATAAAGAGCGTATGAAGAGTAATCTCAAGACCTTGAGGCATAGTAGAAAGAGACCCTTGTATGCAGATAGAAGAAGATAACTTGGTGGATAACCTCTAGTGCACAGCATAAGCATGGTGAATATTTCCTATAACATCAAGATGATTACTCAGTAGATCAGATATCATGATGACAGAAGAAGTGTCATATGGATATGTTCCAGTTTTCCAACTATGATATACTCTATTGTTCAGAGCTACATAAAGCCTTCACATTGTTCCAGACTAAAGTACATTTGAAATCAAGCATTACATTATCCGTGATGAAGTCCAAAAAGGAGAAAGTGGTTCTCCAATACATATCTCCACAGATGAGCAGATAAGAAGACATTTTGGTAAAGCTTCTATCCAATATGAAAGAGGTTGTGTACTCAAGTTGGATCTCATGGAAACAACTTCCTTATTGAAAAAGGAAGAGATGACTCCTAGGTTGGGAGGGAGCACTGAAATTATTATTGAAGACATTCATTTTCAAGATTGAAAAATAGTCCATCTTGGACAGATGCTTTCCTGTTCGGAAAGTGGATTGAGATCTATGACGGACAATGATTTCCCATTGTGGTTAACATGGGAAATGGTCTATATTGTTGATGTATCATAGACACCGACTTCCCATTGTGGTTAACATGGGGAGTGGTCTAGGGCAGTCCCTCTTCTTGAGGGTTACTCAAGAAGACTGGCCTGCTTCACCAGACAATGATTTCTCATTGTGGTTAACATGAGGAATGGTCCGTTTTGGAGGTTGATACAGGACAGTCTTTTCCTTTTGTGGTTAACAGAGGAAATGGTCTAAACAATCATTCCTTATGGTTTATACATTCTTTCCAGGGTGCACTTTGATTAGTGTAGGAGGAATGGCCCAGGGTGGGGAATGGTCTAGGATCAACACTCAGGGATAGGCATTCCTTAGGATTTATACATTCTCTCCAGGGTGAAATTTGATTAGTGTAGGAGGAATGGCCCAGGGTGGGGAATGGTCCAAGCTCAACATTCCTTAGGTTTTATACATTCTCTCTAGGGTGCACTTTGATTAGTGTAGGAGGAATGGCCCAGGGTGGGGAATGGTCCAGGCTCAACATTCCTTAGGGTTATACATTATCTCCAGGGTGCACGTTGATTAGTGTAGGAAGAATAGCCTAGGGTGGGGAATGATCCAGGTTCAGAAGACATGACAGTTATTCTTCCTTGCTTGAGAATAGTCTAGATATCTCATTGTTCTACTCTGAGGGTAGATATTATTTCAGAGCTCACAGATGTGAGTGAAAGATTAGCCCAGATGATTCAGTTTATATCATAACATTGTTTCTGTGTAGGTTGCTATCAGATGTTTTTTATGAAGACTGTATGACAATAGATGTAGACTACTGTGGTGGATATGTTCCACTGTTCGTAACTAAACGTTGTTCATCAAGTACTTGTGTATTACTTGGTGTGGTAGTGTACCACTAGATTGTAGTTATGTACTACTATGGATAGACATAGTTGTGTTCTATTTTTGTTATGATTGTATTGAATACTATCAACAGTTTATTGGATATAATCATCAGCCAGATGAATGATGAACAAAGATTTTCCAGATGGAAAATGGTTCAGAGCATTTACTCTTCTAGAATAGAAGAATGGCTCTTGTATCACTCTGTGGAGTGAGCATCATGTCTGATTACTCAGATAGAGTATGGTTTCGAGAGATGATGCATTTGATGACACTGATGATGATGATGGTGCTCATGACCTAGTCATGATCTAGTCTATAAAACTATGTTGATGGTACTGGGTGAATGGTATGTTTTTGTGCTCAAGACCATTACCTGTAATACCTCCCTAGCTAGGAGGGAGTGTTGATATTATGGTAGTTGCGGGAGGTATTTACCTCCACGTGTGAACCTTATGAGAATAGAATACTCCAGGAAGCAAGAAGAAACCCTAATGAATTGGCTAATAACCCTATAAGACTTGTCGGCTCAAGAAGATAATTTATATTAGGTTGTTAGCCTCCAAGAGAAGAAGTCAACCAGAAATAATAATAATATAATGAACAGACAGATACCCAGAATAAGAAGTCGTCCTTAATAAGTTTTCCAAAACCACTATAAATATAGGGTACCAGTCTCTCATTTGACACATCTCAGCAGTTGTAGAGAGCCAGTTCTGCGCAGTGCAGTTGCAGTCTTGTGCGTAGGTTTGGAGGAGAGATTTTGGTGCAATTGTTGTAGCTAGAAGTTACATTTTGGCTTGGACTATCTCTTGGCTAGGGTTTGGAACATCTTATCAGACTTTGTTGATGCTTTATCCTTGGGGAAAGGTATGCTACCCTTTGTATGGCTATCTAGCCTAGGGTTTTCTTCCGGAATGATTCTCTGTCAAGGTTAAGGTGCTCGGAGGGTGGCTTCGGCCTATGGTTGGGTGACAAGGGTATTGTCAATGGTGAAATGAGAACACATCCTTCATATTCTAACACACACAATGTTCTCCTTGTCATTGATCAGTATCCATGTATGACACATATTTTACTAAATCCATGAACCTGATCTCGTACTCTTCTACGGTCATGTCTCCCTGAACTAGAGCATGCAATTATCCTGCCTGTTGTTTCTCGTAGTACAAAGGAAAATATTTCCTCTGAAACCTTTCCTCAATAAGATCCCATGAGACGGTTTATGGGGTAAGGTGAAACTACCTCTCCAGGTTACCCCACCATTTCAACGCATTGTCCCTCAACTGAAAGATCACTATATTCACCTTTGATGTGGAAGCATAGTCTCTTAAGGTGAAACATCATGTCATTCCTTCCAACCAGGCCTCTGCACATTCACTTGCTCGACACCCAACAAACTATGGGAGTTTGATCTTCTGTAGTTCTTTGGTGATGTCCCCTAGTGGAGGCCCTCCCTTTGAGTCCCTTGACGCTTCAAGGTTACCCACTCTAGATGGTGGGGGTTCCACTTCGACATCTATTGACTGGCGTCCCTTTAATGTCTCATTAATAGCCTCTAAGGAGCACAAAATAAGATATAATTTAGGCGATGATGGTGGCAGCATCAACATTGGCAGTCCTTGCGATGATGCCCCTCGACCTCGATTTCCCTGAGTCCTAACCATATTGAATAACTGAATTTGCATTAAACCAAATTCTTATAAGGGAAGAGTTTAAGGCATTCCACATTCGCTCAACTATACTTGAAAACATAAGGGTTTAGGCGTAAAATTATTTATACTTGTCCATAAACAGACGTTACTCCATTAAGGTAAGTGTCTTAGGTCAGGGTTAAAGCATGTAAGCTTGACATCTTCACCTAAGTTAACTACTAACTCCCTTGCCTCGCTATCTAGGATAGCACTATGGGGTAATCATTGATTACCCTTAGCTATTTCCTTAACATGCATTATACCCCATATTCTAACCCTTATATCCTTATATACCTTATAAATAATTAATCCCTCACTTATTTAATAATGTTTTATAATTAATTAACTAAAAATTTATCACAATACCCTTAATAAAATTAATTAATAGAATAATTAATTAACATTACCATAAATCAATATAATGTTAATTGATGAACTTTACATTAACACATTTTTTTAAACACCTATTAAGAAACAAAATAACATTAATTAATTAAATAAACAATTTTTAAATTAAATAAAAAAAAATGCCATTACCAATTCAAATATTAAATTCAAAGATGTATTTAAATACGTAAAAATTAAACTAAAAAAAAAAATCAACAAAAGAAAAAAAAAATAAATCAAACTTATGAATAGGCACATAGGTCCTTTCATGAGGCCCACATGCCTCCTCCATGAATTTTCGCAATTAAAAAAATAAAATATCTAACCAAAACCCTACCCTCCCCGCTCTCAACCCTCAATGTCACTCATCCACTGCCACGTATCCCTCTGTAAATGGAAGTCAAAGGGTTTATTTCTCTATACCAGAAGTTTGAAGCATGGAAGCATGTGTCTATCTCTTGTTGTCTTTGTGGACTTAGGCTCCATGCAGGTAAACCTATGGGTATTCTCCTCGGTGCTTTGTGCACTAAGATGACCCATAGGCTTCCCTTGAAACTCTTGTGAGCGTGTTTTTCTTTGACTCATGGTTGTTGGGCACTTCATGACACGTTGCACACAAAGACTAACACCTTGCGAGCTCCTTCCTCATGGCACCTTGTTTGGGATGTTGTTGTGACTTGGAAATAAGTGCTAAACTCGAGCGTTGGGAAAAAAGAACATTCCTCATGGGTTCTATTCCTCATGACTTGGTGCTCTCCCTTAGTGCTTTGGCACTTGGATCTTGGTCACAAACTGGTTACTAGGCTTAACGCATTGTGTAGAAACCCTACAAGTCGTGGGTTCATCCCTCCTCGTGGCTCGTGGGCTGGACCATGGAAGTCAGCCATGGTCACCTCTACTTACGGCTTGATAGCTTGGATGTGTTGTGCACACATACTTCTCTTTGTGGGATCCTCCCTTCGATGGATTTCATTTGGTGTGGTGGGCCTTGACTTCTAGAGATTTTGACTTGTATTGTGAAAGTTGATGAAATCGTGGCCCTCTCCTTGCTAGGTTTAGGTACTTGGTCTCGTCCTGGGCGCTAGCTTGGGCATGGTTTGGATGAGGGGTTTTGGCTTGGGCTTCTCAAGAGGGAAGTAGGTTGACCTGGTGCGATTTTTCACTTACTCTTCCCCTTCATATGGCTCAGGTGCTTGGATTTTGGACTTAGAGGTTGGGATTAATTACAACACCCTCATGGCCTTAGCTACTATTTTTTGATTGTGTGTAGATTATTTGGGAGAAGGGGTTCCAACATAACATTGTGGGAGTTGAGAGAAATTTAGTGTGGAAGAGTTTTCCCATGGCCTTCTCAAAGTGATTCTCCGTGTCTTTTGTCATCTCCGTCGCTGCAATTTATGATACTTTCCCTTTGAATTCCCAAGAGTTATATTTATGATCATGTCTTGATTCCAAAATACTATCTCTCCATTTATGTTCAATCTTCAGATTTTACCAGTGGGAAGGAAAGATGATTTTACTTTTTTATGCTTCCATTTCTCTTGTTGTTGGCCCTGGGTTCAGGGAGATCTTATGAGGCATCTGAAAAATTTCAGGTCAATGACATGGTCTGGAAATCCGAGGGTTGTTGGTCGAATGAATTGTGAAAGGAGAGGTTGGGTGAATGTTGATGTGGATTTGATAGCTTGTGAAGCATGTGGTGGCCACCTCAACTTTTATACTCCTCTTACATGGACAGAGTGACAAGTTGAGAGTGAAACTACTATATTTAGTGCAAATCTTGATGATGGGAACAAGTCTCTTTGTCCATGGAAGGGTAATGAATGTGAGGAATATTTAACACATTTTCCACCAACGCCTGCCCCTTCTCTTGTTTAAATTTACATGGATCGTTGCGATGCACTCCTCAAGAAATCACTAGCTAGTAGACTCACATGCAACAGTCTCAACGTCAATATGTAACTGACTAGAGAAGGGAACTCGTAACCTCCTTTCGTGATAAATCTCATCACCTATTGGTTATTATTGCATTTTTGTTTATATCATTGCATTTTTTATTTATATCATTTAATTTTTTTTGTTTAAACCCTCAAACATGGTTCTTCTGGGTAGTCTTCATAGGTTTTATGGGATGTAAATAAAGGTTTTCAAGGATGTAGGTTAGGGTTTTGGGAACAAATTGAACAATTATGTCGGTGATCAAACCTAAGTTTCAGTTTTGAAACCGAGCTCTGATACCATTTGTAAGGCCTTCTATTTCAGGTCAACAAAATATAAATATCTTCTAATATCCTACTTTAATTACTGTAATTTAGTTTAGAATTTTCTTTCTGCAAGGAATAAACTGGTAGATAGAAAATACAACAACAACAACACAATAACAACAGATAAACTAGTAAAATGCATAAAATATGTACCGCAACCTGCAGGTTGGTTGATTTAGCCCCTTTCCTGTTTGTTCTTTCTCTTTCCCAAACTACCCAAAACTGAATATTAACCTCCCATCCAAATAGTAATAGCCTCTCCGACTCCCTAGCTCCAAGAATCCTTGTGTTTTCTTGGCCCCTGAGCCCAAAGTTCCCAGCAACAACAGTTCCCTTGTGAGATTTCCCCCAAAAAACAAATTGTTCTTCCAATTTCTTCCTCCTTCTTCCCCCAAATTTCCCCAAAACCAATACCCATATCCAAGTCCTCTCCCCTCTTCCTTATCTTCCTCTCTCAAATCTCCCTCATTAATTCCCCAACATCCTTATTGCCCCATTAATTCCCCAACAACCTTATCCCTCCATTAATTACTTCACCTACCTTTTAATAATAAAATAATAAAAAACTCATTTAATTTATTTTAATAATTAATTAAATTTAAATTAACAACTATGATAAATAATTAATCAAATTAGGCTGTTACAATAGAAGGGACATTAGTACAAAGGAGAAAACTAGTTTTTTTCCATTCTGAGACATTAAATAGTGTGGTAAGAAATTATCCTACTTTTGAAAAAGAATTGCATGATTTGGTTAAGAGTGTGAAGAAGTGGAAACACTATTTGATGGGAAAAGAGACAATCACCCATACAGATAACCATCCTTTGTAGTATCTCCAATAAAAAACCAAGCTACAACAATCACAACATCTCCAATGGATGGGATTTTGCAACAATAACATTTGGTCATTAGGTATAAGAAAGGTATACAAACAAATTTGTTGATATGTTATCTAGAACTTTTGTTAATGAATCCAATGTTTAACATCATAGTTCATTAGCTCATGAAAGTTACATTGAACAATATGTTAGATATGAAGACTTTAAGGATGTTTATGAAACACTAATCCATGGTATTAAAGTGGAAGAATTATATTATCATGTACATGAAAAATTGTTATATCATCTTAGTAAATTTTGTATTCCACAAGGTGAAAGTGTGCATTGTTGACGCCCAAAAGCGCAATGTAGGGCACCTGCATGCAAATTGGTTGCAATGCATTATTATTTATGTATAATTGATAATACACTAGATAGGTGGGATATCGTGTGTGAATATGATGAAGGATGACTCGTCTCTTGTGTGCTCATGTATTGGCTGTGAAATAAGATCTACAATTTATTGTCTTGAAATCAATCTTTAAAACAAAATGGAAAAACAACAGGCTTATTGACGATTTGATTAAAAGAGAAATGGTATTGTTTTGATGATCATCACTGTTCTACTCTGCTACACATAGTTTGAATGAGAATTTAAAATCCATAATTGAAGTTGTATATGGTTATGGCATTGTGTTACTATGATTTAGTGATAAAGGGTTATGCAACATTGTTTAAGTTTAAAATTCATAAGTGTTTGGGGCATGGATTCCCTAGCAAGTGTGGACATATAATATGTTGGTGAAAAAATGTTGGCACACACATTAAGTTTGAAAACATAGTGTAAGGGTGGCGTATCTAACTTACATTTAATTTGGTATGGCTATGGTGGATTATGCATTGTATGTGCTAGCGTGCTTGTATTGGGATATGGGTGATGGAGTGAATTTGGATACGATGTGTAGTAATTGCACATCGCTCTAACCCTACCTCGATGGTCACCACCCTTGCTATGTTTTCATTTGGTCATTCTTTTGGTTGGTGTTGCCTCCATGTTACTCAACCTTGGAAGAAATAATAAGGTTTTGTTGATTCTCCTTGGCATTTTGAATCCAAGTATGAATGTTCTTGTTGCTCCATCCATGAATTATTGCTTTGCTCATTAATTTAATCAAAGGTTGTCTCTTGCATTCTCTTACAGACTATGTTTTTTCGAAAGTTTATGGCATGTGTTTTCATCTAATGTGTAATGGTTTTTGAATGAAGTTATTCTCTATTGGTGTTTATGTGCAAGCTAATTCACAGTTGAATGTCTCTCTCTATCGATTAAAATTATGGTTGTTTTGTTGTTCTACCTGTTGGAAAACATTGTGGTGGAAGTAGTTTGGGTTTGAATCGTCTCTGGTTATTCGATGGTTTCTTGTCTCTCTGATATACGAATGGTGTCATTGCTTGCCTATGGATTATTTGTAACCCATGTCTATCAATTATTTGTATATATCATGGTTATATTTCCTTGTTTCCTCCACAAAGGGTCTATGAAGAGGTCTGTGGAAAGTTTTGGTGGTAAAAGATGGTCGAGGTTTTATTTTGGGCTAAACCCTCGAAGTGTTTTCCCTCTTTCTATCTCATACCTCATTTCTTTTGATGAGTGGTATCTCAAACCCTGAAATTGATGACTGTGCAAGGGTGGCTAACCCAACATTGGATAAGTTCATTGTTCGCATCTCTTTTGTCATGGGGTTTTGTCAATTTGTTTACTTGATGGTGTTAGAGTTAATACCAAGATCACTTAGTGATAAACCCAATATGTTATATGACAGTATTGAAAGACAATGTTTAAGAGTTATGTTCGTGCTATGTTAGCATGCTTGAGGTGATCGGGTTTTTAGTTAGATAGAATGTCTCTATTGACAAATTGTATATTTGTTGAATGAAATCTATGAACGGAAAAAAAAAGTGAATAGTTTTCATGTGTTATTTAAAACCTCAGTTTAATTGTTTCATTACCCACGAGGATCCCTTTTGGTCGATTTTGAGAGACTTTGTAGTGTTTAGAGAACACCGATTGCAACGGTTTTATACCCATTCTATCTATACATGTAATATCCTCAAATGTTTTAGAAAAATAAATTCCAAGTTGAATTTAGAAATAAATTTCTGTTTTTGGAAATTCGGATTTGAAAATAAATTTCCATTTATCACAAATCCAAATTTAGAATTTTGGATTACGTAATTAATTATTTGATGATTGTTGGGAAAATATTTGACTTTCCCAACTATCCTCTTTTTTTGGACACATGTATGAGACAAATTTTTTAATATATTAAATGTTGGAAGAGAAATGGAACAACCAGGTTAAAAATAGTTGACCATGACTCCATGAGTGGGGAACAGGTTTGAGTTAACTCAGATCTGATTTTTACAAGTGGAAGAAGTTGAATTTGACCACTATAAGCCCATAAAAATCAAGGATTTTTAAAGCTCCTAATTTCCCCAGGGAGGGAAAGGAATGGAAAGACCTAGGCACAAAATATATACAACATATGTGGGAGGCAGGACACTGCTTAGTATGCTAGGGAATTGAAAACTGTTTGTTGCTATGAGAACATATGGTGTGAGGAAAATCATGCTTCTGATATGTTGATGGTGACTATAGCTAAGGAGGATAATTTATTTCACCCTTTTGGACTCATGGTCAGGCTAGGGGGTGATCAGGACAAGTGATTGTGGCTTTTATGTTCTACGGTTGGGTGTAACATGGTTGTTCCATTTGTTTCCCATCATCAAATTTTCCAGATATGTATCTCAACTGTGTATTCAAACTGTTGATATTATTATATTGGTGTTTTATTATAGATATTATACAATTGATTCCATATCTTATATTAATTATACTTAGAGGAAAATCTATTGAAGTGAACTGTATAACCATTATAGTTTGTATGGGTTTCCACTGTGTAAAATATCTGTAGTGGTATGTTATTAAGAGTGATTATATATATATAATATAAATGTAAATAAATGGCATTATATTTATGTTATTATGCTGAGTAAGAGAATAACAGTCCCATTACACACCATGTCTTTTTAAAAAAGAAAGACATCTGATACAGTAGAGCATAGGTCACTTGACGAAAATGTATATATACATATTTATTGTAGTCAATAGATCGAAGAAAAAATATTATAGTTTGAGTTCCTTAAACATCAGAATCTCCATGACTAGTCTAAACAAAGACTTAAAAGTACTACTTGAACTGTCTGCAAGTGTGCATGGACCGACGAAGTAAAATCGAAACTCGAATACCTTTTGTGGACGATCAATCTTGTTCACCAAGTGAACTTCTTTTCCCAACCTGCAAAAGAGTAAGAAGTAACATTATCAAGTATCCATTATACAAACATTAAAGAATGAAATAAATAAAAGAATCAAATCTTACTTATCTGAGATCCCCATTGAAGATCAAAGGGTCATCATTGATTTGCAAAGTAGTCGATCCACGACCCAGGAGGGGAGGTGGATGCATAATCCATCTGATGGGTTCCCTCGCAAGACAAAGGGACCCATCATCTGTACATAAACATGAAAAAACTAATTACTTGTACTAGAAATGGAAAAACATAATTAGACTTTTAAGTTAAGTTTGTAGTTTTGACATCCTATAGGTTACAAAAATTATAGAAAACATATTTATAAAAGTTCCAAATTGAAATCAAGGAACGGGTTTTCCACAAACAATAAGTATTATTTCGAATAATAAGCTCATACAGGAGATCAAATAATGATGTAAGGATATTGAATTACTAAAAATAAAGAGTTATCTTTTCGCACAGATGAAATTTTGTCAAAGTTAAGGCTTACAGTAAAGAAATAATACAAATTTAAATAGTAACAGAGACATACAAAATGAAATATGGAATAAGTTATATACATGAGATAAACATATTCAGAAGTTAAATCATGAAGCACCACATAGGTGCAAAGGAGATGATCTGGGTGTGTAAAGTTTCCAGTAAGAATCATTTCCTTTAAAATTGAAATGTGTTAAGCAAAACCCTACAATTTTGTGCCTTGAATATTCACCGAATGAAGGGTGTTTGACTGAATGATTCGTCTATGACCTAACAAGAAGACCTTGTATGTTAAACAAAGTTTTCACATGCAAACTTTCTCAGAATTATAAACGAATTTAATTATAACAGTCGAGCTAATATTGAAAAGGGAGAGATTGAAATAACCATGGGTATTAATAGAGACAAAGTACATTTTCCTTCTCGATAAGGATCTTATTAAAACATGATTTTTATGCAATAAACATTGTTTTTCAATGAATAAGGGTTTCAACCTTGCCATATAAATTATAAAGTGTAATCACAAACTATATACATAGTTAAAGAATCAAAGTCCGAAAATGTATTCGCTAAAAGTTTGAAACTATAATGGTTATGGCCAGGTGTTAAACGTAAGGGTTAATATAAGAATCCTCATGGACTACATTCAAGTCAGAGATTGGTAGAAATTCATACACCTTAACTACATTCAACATCGACCTTCAACTAGGTCTAATAATTTCGGTGTCCCCTTACATAGTAACCCCAGATAAGGTCATGGGTATTTTACCCTATGTAGTCTGAAAACCCCATGTGAATAAAGATTTCAGAGAGTAGTTATATTACAAAGAAATTATACACAAAGACTATTTTTCCATAGATAATTACACGATGCTTAGACGGAGGATAAAACCCACAGAGTACTTATACACAGAGAATTGTTTCTCAGAGAATTACATGATGCTTAGATGGAGGAGAAAACCCAAGGAGATTACTTATATACAAAAACTATTCTTTTCCAAAGAACACGTGATGCATAGACAGAGGAGAAAACCCACAAAAAGTATGTCATGTTTATATATGCAAAGGTAAACTACTCTTCAAAAAATATTCAATGTATAGATGGAGGAGATAACACACATGGAGTACATTGCATTTAAATACATAGAGTTTTCTTTTCACAGAGAGCATACGTCACCTAGATAGAGAGGGTATTCCATAGAGAGCATATATTACACCAGAAAATGAACTTTTTTCAAAGGGATTTGTACAAGAATCTAAATTTCGCAAGAAGGGATTCACACCAAGCGCAATCACAAGGGAAAAACACTTAAATCATAGAAGAATCATTCTAAAACTATCATAGAGGGATAGTAGAGTACTTATTGTGTCATGGAGATACTTCCCATAGCCGAATACTATCTCCAAAGTGAAATTCTTGTTAAAATATTGTGTAACTGCAAAGAATATTCTTATCCCCTTTTGTGGATAAAGATAAAATATATTTATTATTCATTAGATCAATCCCCTTTTGTGGATTGATTATGTCAGGTATTGTAAATGACCAAATCCCCTTTTGCGGATTGGTTAAACCCTAATTGTAATAGCCTAAATAAAAAGTCGACCCCAATATATATTAAAGGTGGTTATAACCACCCAGAAGAAGAAGTTGGCCCTGCCAGTGAAGAGACACTTCCACACGTGCCAAAATTGTATAAATAAGATGTGACATCCCCCAAAAATAAAATATTTTTTATTTTTGTGTGCTGGAAATTTATTTATGTTTTTGGCAAATTCGAATCTGGAAATTTTTTGCCATTTATGGCAATTCTGAATTTCGAATTTAATAATTGTATTTAATTATTGTGACTATTGGGTAGAGATATGTTTGGACTCAACTAACTATTTGACTATGACACTTGTATCACAACATAATATTTATATTAACTGCAGGAGGACAAATGGAACAACCATGTTAAAAATCAGCTGGCCATGACTCCATAAGTGGGGAACAAGTTGGAACTGCCTCTGGGATGATTATTACGAGTGGAAAATCATAGATTTGGCGACTGGCAGCCCCTGAGAATCAGGGATTAAGAAAGCTGTGAAAATCCCCAAAGGAGGAAAAAAGACGTGGGTAAAATTGATAAATAGCATATGTGAGGAGGCAGGACGCTACCAAGTATGCTGGGAAAAGATTCCTGAGCTCTCTTGCTCTTATGAACACTGCAGATTTTAGTGTGAGGTAAGGGGAGCCTGCTGAAAAAAAATTGCCTTGTTGTTATGAGCATTGTTGAGTAAGTGTGAGGCAAGAGGATAACTGTTGGAATTGAAGGACATTGTTGAGGAGGAGTTTCCAATTTCTCCCTCATGGATTCATGGTCAGGCTAGGGGGTGAATCGGGCAAGTGACTTTGGCTACCTTGTTCTACAGTTGGGAGCAATATGGTTGTTCCCTTTGTCTTCCCGCAGATTGGATTCAGATATGTTGATCTACCCTCTCTATTTTGAATGGCTATGTTTTGATTGATGGCCGATATTTGTTGTGTGATTATACCTAATTGCAATAATGTAAACTAATTGAATGATAATCTCTTTTCGTGTGAGGAATATGTGTGAAGGAAATCTGTACCTATATATAGTTATAATACGTCTACTGGAATGTTCACATCTGATTGCTGAAGTATATATATATATATATATATATATATATATATATATATATATATATATATATATATATATATATATTTGTTGCAGAATATGAAATTACCTTCGTGAATGTAATCCGTCTGTCTGTCGTCACAAAATTTGTAATAGACATCCAAACTCTGATGGAATAAAATTCACATTCATGTATATACTAGATGCATATATCTAGTACCGTTGGTGTCTAATACTCCGATTAAAAGAGACTCTAAATGATTATAAGAGAAATTACTTTATAAAGAAAAATCATTGTCCTATTGTACCCTTTTATAGATTATATATATGCGTATAAACTCTTAAGTTTAGATTTTTTAGAATTCTGTTAGTTAACAGATATTGAATCCTTCTACACCTACTCTTTCACAGGACGAAAGTAATAATCTTAGAATTATGAAAATAATGTGAATTTCGGCTTTCGGGACCTGCTAGTTACATTTATGCGAAGTTCCCTTGATTTTCCAAACCCTGAAACCCCAAATCCTGAAATCCCAAAGCATTGGTTCCACATCCTTTCCCCTTTCGGCATTCCAGAGTTGTTATGTGTTGTTGTTTGGCATTTGAAACCACAAAATCCCGAAGCGTTGGTGCCACATCCTTTCACCTTTCGGCATTCGGGAGTAGTTGTGGGTTGTTGTTTGGTTTTTGAAACCCCAAAACCCCGAACCTCAAAATTCATAAATGCGGGACCCACTTTTCCTTTTTTGCATTCTCGAAAGTTTGTATATGTTGATGTTTGGACACTGGAACTCCCGAAGTTACGAACCCCGAAATCCTGAAATGTGGGTCTCACCTTTCCTTTTTCGCATTTCGGAAGTTTGTATATGTTGTTGTTGGGTACTTGAAGTCACGAAGTCCCGAACCACAAAACCTCGAAATGCGGGTCCCACTTTCCTTTCGCGATTCGGAAATTGTGGTGGTTTGATGTTTTGACTTTTGAAGTCGTGGGATTTCGAACCCTGAAACCCTGAAGTGTTGATCCCACTTTACCTTTTCGCAACTTTGGGAAATGTTTTGTGTTGATGTTGGGTTGCTGTACTCGCGAAACCCCGAAACCCTTAAGTGTTGGTCCCACAGTCTCTCCGTATTTCAGATCTTCGGCAAATAGCGTGGTTCGTTGCTTTGTTCGGCATTAGTAATCGCCGAAACCCGATTAACCTTTTTTTTTCCACAACAATTGTAGTAACATGGTAGGAATGTTTGTTATATGAAAAACTCTAATAGTGTAGTGAGCGGACCAGTAAAACGTTGGAGAGTCTTCATTCCAGATAGAGGTATGGGAGTAACAGACCGTATTACAAGTCATTTGTATTGCAAAACATATGGTAATATTTTTATGTAGGGAATTGGCCATAAAATCCCAAAGTTACTTGTATTGTTAAGATTGTGGTAGTGTTATAGGTACAAATAGATAGAAAAGTAATTATAAGTTACGAGATCTTAGATAAACATTCAAGTGAAGAGTAAACACTTTTATATCATCGATTAGGAAACTTTAAGTTGAATGGTGAGGACAGTGGACGACAGTAAGGATTCTAACAAACAAAAATCTTGCTTGCTTGAAATCTCAGAACTTTTCATGGATAAATGTACCAACAAATTTGTTTTTGTGACAGTTTTTGAGGTACATTACATATGGTATCAGAGATACTTAGCTATCAAGATAATTTTCGCACTGTTAGAACAACCCAAGGCATACCAAAACCTATATCAGTCAGACAAGTTTCAGCGATGCAACTCAAGAAATGTATTAGAAAGGGATGTCAAGTTTACGCCATCCAAGTGACGAATCTATTAGAAAAAGAAGATAAGCCCAATCTAGAAGACTTTGTTGTCTTGTGTGAATTTAGAAACATGTTTGTTGAGGAGATACCAGAATTACCTCCTAGGAGAGAAATAGATTTCTCCATAGACTTACTACCTGAATCAGCCTCTATCTCAAAAGCACCCTACCGAATGAGTCTACCAGAACTGACAGAATTAAAAATACAATTACAGGAATTGTTGGACAAAGAGTATATCAGACCAAGTGTCTCGCCATGGGGTGCACCAGTCCTCTTTTTTAAAAGAAAAGACGGTACTCTAAGACTATGTATCGATTATAGACAACTGAAAAAAGTAACCATTAAGAACAAATACCCCTTACCCAAGATAAATGATCTGTTCGATCAAGTTGGTGGGGCTAAGATCTTCTCAAAATTGGATTTACTATCCGGTTATCATCAAGTTAGGATAAAGGACCAGGACATAAACAAAACAACTTTTCATACAATATATGGACACTACGAGTTTGTAGTCATACCTTTCAGACTCACTAATGCACCAACCACATTTATGTGATTGATGAACAACATTTTCAGCCAGTACTTAGGCAAGTTCGTAGTAGTATTTATCGACGATATTCTGATCTATTATAAAATGAAGGAGGAACGCAATGAACACTTACAAATAGTTCTGCAAACACTAAGGAAACACAAACTATACACAAAATTCGACAAATGTGATTTTTATCAAAAAGAAATACAATATTTAGGAGATGTCATTTCCTCGGAAGGTATTGTTGTAGACCTGGAAAAGATAAAAGCCATCATGGAATGGCCAGTGCCTAAGGATGTGGCAGATATCCAGTCATTCATGGGAATCATTGTATATTATCACAGATTTATAGAAGGGTTCTCCAAGATAGCCTACCCTATCACGTCATTACAAAATAAAGGGACCAAGTTTAACTGGTCGCAAAAGTGTCAAGACAGTTTTAATAAGCTAAAAGATTTATTGACATCAACACCCATCTTGAAGGTAGCAGACCCAGATAAAGACTTCATAGTATGCGTTGATGCAAGTAAAGAGGGACTGGGTGGTGTTATAACTCAGGAAGGGCATGTGATTTGTTATGAGTCTTGGAAATTAAAGGAACAAGAGCGAAATTACGTCACTCATGACTTAGAATTGGCAGCAGTAATACATGCCTTAAAAATCTGGCGACACTATATAATGGGCATAAAATTCTTACTATTGATGGATAATAGTTGGGTGGAATATCTGTTTAACCAACCAGACCTTAATGCAAGACAAATAAGGTGGCTAGACTTCCTGAACGAATTTGACTTCGAGGTCAGACATATCAAGGGTAAGGAAAATAAAGTAGCAGATTCTTTAAGCTGCAGAATCCATGGGTTATTTGAGATAAACATCAGCAGGGCAGAAAATGATCTGGAACAAAGAATAAGGATGGTAGGTACCAACGATGGAAATTACACTAAGATAATGGCAGAATTTCAAAATAGTATCGCAAACTCAGATAAACCAGATATAAGTATCAACAAGAAGGGACTATTAAGATTTAAAAATAGACTTTACATACCAGATTCAGCAGAGCTAAAATTAACTATTTTAGACGAAGTGCATAAGAAACTGTATTCTATCCATCCAAGTTACCAGAAGACAATAACAACACTCAGAAAACTATTTTACTAGCCTAACATGAAGGGCGAAACAACAGAATACTTGGCTAGGTGCCAAGATTGTCAGCAAGTTAAGGCCAAACACCAGCATCCAACCGACCTATTACAGCCACTACCAGTACCAGAATGGAAATGGGAGACCATATCACTGGACTTTATAGTAGGTTTGCCAAAAACTCAGAAACAGAATGATTCAATCATGGTTGTAATCGATAAACTCAGTAAGTCTACACATTTTATTCCTGTAAAGTCTACTTTTAAAGATATTAATATTGCTGAAATATTCATGAAAGAAATTTTTAGACTGCATGGTATTCCTAAAATGGTGATTTCAGATATAGACGTAAAATTCACATCCGCTTTTTGGAAGGAATTGTTTGCAGGACTAAATACTAATTTGAATTTTAGTATGAGTTATCATCCACAAACAGATGGATAGACCGAAAGGACAAATCAAATCATAGAAGATATTCTCCGCATGTATGTAAGAACAAAGACAAACAAGTGGGAAGACTACCTACACTTGGTAGAATTTGCAGATAACAATGGGTACCAAACTTCGGCTAAGTTGAGCCCTTTCGAAATACTGTACGGCAGGAAGTGTACAACTCCAATTAGCTGGGATAACCCAGTTGATAGAATCATGGTTGGACTAGAGATGCTCCAAGAAATGGAGAACATGGTAAAAAGGGTACAACAGAACTTGAAAGAAGCACAGGACACACATAAGATCTATGCGGATCAGAAAAGAAGACACTTGAAATTTCAAGTGGGAGGCCATGTTTATTTGAATGTCAAAGCCCAAAAAATATCGTTGAAGTTGGGGAACTATGCCAAGCTAGAACCCAGGTTTTGTGGGCCCTTCGAGATACTAGCTTGAATTGGATCCATAGCATATCATCTTGCACTTCCAGCTAATCTAAGAATTCATAATGTATTTCATGTTTCTTTGTTGAAAAAGTATATTCATGACCCTACTCATATGATTTATTGACACTTGGTGTAGGTGGAACCTGAGGGTGAGTTCTAGGTGGAACCCCTGCGCATTCTGGACTAGAGAGAAATAGTACTTTGGAACAGAGTCGTCGATCAGGTAAAGGTGCAATGGAAGCACTTTAGTCCTGAGGAGGCCATTTGGGAATTGGAGGGAGATTTGAAGAAATGCCATCCAATCTTGTTCCAGGAAAGGAACGAACACTGAGGAGAGTGTTTTACTGAAGGGGGAAAGGATGTGACATCCCCCAAAAATAAAATATATTTTTATTTTTGTGTGCTGGAAATTTATTTCCGTTTTTGGCAAATTCGAATCTGGAATTTTTTTTCCATTTATGGCAGTTCCAAATTTTGAATTTAATAATTGTATTTAATTATTGTGACTTTTGGGTAGAGATCTGTTTAGACTCAACTAACTATATGACTATGACACTTTTATCAAAATAGAATATTTATATTAACTGCAGGAGGACAAATGGAACAACCATGTTAAAAATCAGCTGACCATGACTCCATGAATGGGGAACAAGTTGGAACTGCCTCTGGGATGATTATTACAAGTGGAAAATCAGAGATTTGGCCACTGGAAGCCCCTGAGAATCAGGGATTAAGAAATCTGTGAAAATCCCCAAAGTAGGGAAAAAGACCTAGGCAAAATTGATAAATAGCATATGTGAGGAGGCAGGACGCTGCCAAGTATGCTGGGAAAAGATTCCTGATCTCTCTTGCTGTTATGAACACTGTGGATTTCAGTGTGAGGGAAGGTGAGCCTGCTGAAACATAATTGCCTTGTTGTTATGATCACTGTTGAGTAAGTGTGAGGCAAGAGGATAATTGTTGGAATTGAAGGACATTGCTGAGGAGGAGTTTCCAAGTTCGCCCTCATGGATTCATGGTCAGGCTAGGGGTGAATCGGGAAAGTGACTTTGGCTGCCCTATTCTACGATTGGGAGGAACGTGGTTGTTCCCTTTGTCTTCCCGCGGATTGGATTCAGATATGTTGATCTACCCTCTCTATTTTGAATGGCTATGTTTTGATTGATGGTCGTTATCTGTTGTGTGATTATACCTAATTGCAATAATGTAAACTAATTGAATGATAATATCTTTTCGTGTGAAGAATATGTGTGAAGGAAATCTATACCTATATATAGTTATAATACGTCTGCTAGAATGTTCTCATCTTATTGCTGAAGTGTGTGTGTATATATATATATATATATATAT
>ML782996.1:906248-922480 GCA_009831015.1 Picea engelmannii
CTGTATATAGCAATAGTAAAACATCCTGTCATCAATCATGACGCATCATCATCAAGGTTAAGTGGTTCATCATCATAAAAATCCAGATCACTTGCGAGCAAGTGTCCCCAAAGAATAAGTTTTGTCAGTGTGCCAGAGCGGGATGTTACAGAATAGAAGGAGAACTACAACCATTAAGGTTTTCTCTATACTAGTGAGATATTTTCAACTTTCATTCATTCTGACTTTACTAGAAACCTTAATCCTCTTGAGGACAACAAGGTATTATTGAAGGCAACAAGATTCAAAAATTGAATCATATATTTTAGCAGCTTGTTTTAAAGGTGTTTGATTTAGCTTTGAAAATCTGTGTATTTTGGTTTGTGCATGAATTGAGTTTCATGAATGACAAAGAATATGTTTCAGAGTCAAGTGAAAACACTTTGTGGCAAGTTGATCTAGATATTTATCTTTGATTTTATTCTTGATTGTCAGATTATTTTTGTATGGTGCCCATCGAAGGCTTATAAAGTTTATTTTAGTCCCTACCCTCACATGAGTTTGTAGAGAGAACTTATTTTTGTATATCAGAATGAAATAAATGAAAAATCAGATTATTGTTTCAGTCTCTCACATGTTTTTAATGATCTGGTTCATTCTTTTTCTTTGATCTCCATGTATGCATTTGTATACTTTATGTACACATTCATGTAACTTTGTTTAAGTTTACTTCTTTTGCATTGTTATATATAGCAAATAAAACCAACCTTGGTCCTTTGTAATTAATAGTTGTGGATTAAGTGATTGTTTTTGAGGCTGTAAACTCCGAGTGACATTCCCAACTATCTTGTCTTAGCCAAGAAAGATCTGGAAATGCTTGAGTAAGGTTTCCAATACCTTTTCCTCAACATTTGTTTTTCTGGTTCATTCTTTTTCTTTGATATCCATGTATACATTTGTATAATTTTTGTACACATTCAAGTGACTTTGTTTAAGTTTACTTTTTTTTTGCATAAAACCAACCTTGGTGCTTTATAATTAATACATGTGGATTAATCTATTTTTTTTTAGGCTATAAACCCTGAGTGACATTCCCAACTATCTTTTCTTAGCCACGCAAGATCTGCAAATGATTGAGTAAGGTTTCCAATATCCTTTCCTCAACATTTATTTGGTGACCATACTGGGGAAGAAGAAAAAAAACTCATTATCCATTTTTACCTTGTTCTTGAAGTTTAATATTTTTTATTTATTGTTTATATTTATGTTTATAAGATTCTTTTTTTTCCCGTTTTCATGAATTTATCGAATCCTAAATTACATGTTCATGTATAAATCTAATTTGAGCTTGAATGCAAAATTATCTATGCTTAGTTGTCATCTTTTCGAGGGTAACTCATGGGAATATTCTCAAAACCACATTGATGATTTCCTTAGCTTTTGTCAATCTATTGGGATTTATGATATACATCATTTTTCAAATTGTTTTCCACTTTCCCTTCGTGGTAAAGAAAGAGATTGATCTAGATGAATAATTTCTAGTATAATTTTCACGGGAGAATCAATTTTTATAAATTTTCTTATCGACTTTCCTCCTCTGCCTATTTTTCATCACTTTGAATTTCTACCTGAATATATTCATGATCCTCCTCGATGTAACTTTTTCAATGTCCCTCAAGAAGAGTTAACCTATGCTTTTTTTTTAAAGGCTAAAAATGAATATCACACGAATCATCATCTCTTCTTGAATAGTCAGGATCAAGACAATCATACGCCTAGTACTGCTTTGTCTGTATAAGTATGTGATGATTCTTACCCTAATCAATCTACCCACATTACTTCTGACAAATATTTTTTTGATGTCTTCCTCTTTAACGAGGAACGTTTTGACATATATCCTACTTAGGATCAACTTGTGTCCAATGAAGTATTCTTCTTGGATGAATCTAGCAAGGAGAATTATCTTGATTTGAATAGCACTATCCCTCATATGTCTCATGACCATTCTGAAGAAAATGAAATAGGGGATTAATGGAGTGATATAGATTCATATGGAGAGTCTCTTTTAAAAAGTTTCCATAAGGATAATTGAGATTTCATATTGCAGAATTATTTTACAAACACATTGTTTCAATTCAAACAGGTTGAGAAATTCAATGACGATATACATATCTCTCTTCCATGCATTCTTTCTTTTGATGACGATAAATTCAAAGGCATTCCTATACATATGTTGATCCCTAAATAGTGGCACATTACCCCTTAATTGGGGCATATTACATTAGTAATGTTATTTTTTTTATGTCATCTTGGGTCCATTAGTTGTAATTGTACCTCCTAGTCTCCTATATATACCAAGGAGACATTTTCATTGGGAATCATCTTGTATTGGGAAATTTATGTGGTGTATAAGGAGGTTTCCCCCTTCAAGAGGATTATTATTTGAAATTCTATGTTTTTCAAGGAGTTGAGTACTTATTCTAAGGTTTTTCTATGCTATCTTGATATTTGGTTCGTAACATTTGGTATCAAAGATCAAGGTCTCAGGGTTTCGCTACTACATCTGAGACACCTTGTAATTTTCGCTATAATTTTTTTTCTACGATGTTTTATAAGGAAACCCTTGGAGGATATTTATTATACAGATCAAGGTACATTGGTTTCAAATTTCATCTCTCGAGGCCTTAAAATTTCGGAGATACAACCGGTGTAAGATAGGGTTCTGGAATCATCCTAAATTTAGTCATCACATAATTTTCACTATAAATTTTTTTCTGTAATGTTTCAGACTCTGAAATATGGAGGATATTCACATAAATTATTATGGTATTTTTGATAAAAATTTCAGCTTCTGGGTCATCTTACATTTGTATATACACCCTGTGGAATATAGGGTATCTGACTAGTCCTATTGACTAGTATCAAAAAGGTTTTCCAAGTAAGAAAATCATAAAGTATTCCTTGAGTATCCAAATTGAGTGAGACTAGTTGCATTCGATAGTGGATAGTCTTTAGTATTTCTGATACAATTTTCAGAATTTGAGATCAATTATTTTTTGTGGGGCAATCTATACAAGTGAGATATCTTGGAAAGGATAAAAATGAACAAGTTGTTGGAAAGTTACCATAAATTTCACTTGGCACATCCAATTTTGATCAGACCTATGGCATTGTAGAGAAGAAATATCAGAGAAATACAAAAAATAAATTTTCATACCCATAAGTGTTGGATCATGTTTTCATTGATGCCAAAATATTGATGTCAAAGGTCAAATGATTGATGTCAAAGTTCAATTGATTGATGTCAAAGGAACAATGTCTTGTCATAGTATATTGATGAAGTATGTATTGTAAATGGATTGATCAATGTGTTGCATAAATGAAGATGGATCGATGTGTTGTCAATGATGGTTTGATGCATTCATGTATTGATCGTTGGATCATGTGATCATGCATGGAATCAATGACAAAGGGACAATGTCATAGCAATTTATTGTCATGGGTTATTCCATTTGGATTGATTTAAAGATGACTCATTATTGTCTTTTCATAGTTGATAGGAAGTACAAATGGATGAACTCCAAAGTGGTCCCATTATGGTGAAATCCCTCAAGGGAAGACGCTTTGCGGTTGAGTTATCCTAGAATTATGATTAGAGAACCCATACTTAATTGTGGAATAGTACAAATGGATGAACTCCAAAGTGCCCCCCCTTATTGTGAAAACCCTCACAGGAAGAATCTTTGCGGTTGAATTATCCTAGAAGTATGGTTAGAGAACTCATGCTTAATTGTGGAATAATGAGATGAAGGTCGGTGAATTTTCCAGTGAAACTATCCTATATGGATAGTGCTTGTCATGTCATTTTTTTTTATATGTGGAACGTCACATAAATCCTCACGGTTTGCGAGTTATGGCCTTACAAATTTGGAGGACCCTCATATGTTGGCTTGAAGCCCCAAAAAGTCAAAGAAGTCAAAGTTCTTACAAAGAATAAATTATTTAAATAATAAATTGAAGTGAAAAAGTCAAGAGGATTATTTAAATAATAAATTGAAGTGACAAAGTCAATGTGGATTATTTAAATAATAAGGTGAAGTGACAAAGTCAAAGAGGGTTATTTAAATAATAAAGTGAAGTGACAAAGTAAAAGATGATAATTTAAATAATAAAGTGAAGTGACAAAGTCAAGGAGTATTATTTAAATAATAAAGTAAATGGAGAACTTTCTAATTATGGAAAGTGGTTATAGGAAGGTCAATCCTAAAATGAGGAAAATGGGTTAAGTGGTCAAGTGGCTATTGGATACATGGACAAGTGGAAAATTGGACAAAGTTGGACATAAGTGACTATGTCGACAAAGTGGCTATGTGGACAAAATGGCCTAAAAGATGCTTCTAAGGAAGCTACTTGGAGAGTATAAATAAGAGGCAAGGGGTCTCTTGAGCATATCTTGAATATCTATTCTAAGAGAGAGATTGACTGGATGATCTCATGGACGCATAAAAGTTTTCATAAGTCTGAGATCATGAGGGTGAAAGTTTTGAAAGTTTAGAAACCCTAGTTTTTTAAGGAGTATGTGAGCAGTAGTGGGCCAGAGTGCGTATATACATGAGCTACAATGAGGCAGGATGTGTACACATGCACGCTGAAGGAAGGCAGAGTGCGTACAGTTGGATAAAGTCATGGAGACTTGAGTGTGAGATGGTGCCAGGTTCTTGAAGGATGAAGCAAGTTCCAAATCTACATTCTATGGGCTCAGATCTTCCATAGAAACTCTGGTATGGTTACCTAGTGGTCTTGATGGATACTCTTGCTTATTATGTGATGAATGCTTAAGGCATTCTTGGTATCGCTGTTGTGATTTGATTTGTGTTAGTTGATGAAGTGAGAAAAACTCTTATGTTTCAATACTAATATGATTTCCATAGTATATTGGTTGCTTATACATGCTTAAGTAGCATTCATATTGTATGGTTGAGGAGCATGAGTAAGTTGTTGGAGAGAATAGATGTGTTGTGATTGGTTATGGTTCATATTGGGCAGTGACAGGCATAAGTGAATGTGACTGAAGGATGCAGAGGATCTGTGTTTTTCATAGAGAGAAAATCCTAATTACTCATAAGTCATACGCATGCTGTAGTATAGACTGGCCACATAAATACGCGAGATGTACTACTAGTAGGGTGCGTACAAACGCGTGCTGCACTACTGAAAAGTCACATACCTATTAACACATTGGTATTTTTTGAGGATTGATTCCGCTTCTCAGTTGGTGTTGAGTTGTGTAAGCTGAGTCTTGCATTGTAGAGATGGTGATGTTGTGGATTTGTAACTCTATTCAGTTGTTGTTGATAACCCATGGATTGTAGTCCGTAATAAAAAGAAAATTGTACACACATATTTTGTTCTTTGTGTTCCTTGTGGTGATGACTTGTTGATGATATATTTTGTTGTTATTTGTTGATGATATATGTTCACATACAACTGATTATAAATGAAAACAATAAGTGATGAGTAAATTGGTGATTTATAACTAAGGTTTTTGTGAAGGGAAGTTTGAAAAAGAGCCCTACATTGATTCCCCCGCCCCCTCTCAGTGTGGTCGGTGTGTCCAACAATTGGTATCAGAGAAAATATTCACTATAAGCCTTAAAAAACTTGGAGGAGATCCATGGACACACAAATGGGTGTTGAAGTCCCAATCCTTGAAGAGGAAAATTGTTCTACATGGAGAATAGAAATTAAAGTGCATTTGAAGAAAATAGGAGCAGGTGTTTGGAAAGCAACTATTGGTAGATCAGTTCCTTTGAAGAACAAGTCAAAGTTTGCATCTCAAAGGGAAGAAAATAAGAATGATGCATTGGATCTCAAGACCATTCTTAGTGGACTCTAAAATTCTATCAAAGAGAGCATGGGACAATGCACTTCCACCAAGGATCTATGGCTAAAGCTAGAGGAGACATACCAAAGAAAGTAAAAAGACCTTAAAGACAACTCCATCAAGAACAATGAAGGTAAAGAATCTCCAAAATCCTGTATTTGGAATGATTCTAAATGTGATGATGTTGGAAAAAAGGAAGAACTTGAAGACAATTCTATCAAGATCAATGAAGGTAAACCCTTGATTGCAATATTTCAAAATGTGATGATGTTGAATATTTATCTACAAGTGAAGAAGAAAATCTAGAGATAGTACGTGTAGAATTAAATGATAGTTATCCCATGGAATAAGTAGAAGAATAAATATCATATCTTAAAAGGAAAGTTGAATGGGGCCTATTTGAATACAACTATGACCATTTTTACATATAATATAGCTATCTTTCTAAGAACACTAAAAAATTTCTTAAAAAGAATCAAAGGCACGTCTTAAAGTTAAAGGAAAGGCTCAAGGAACAAGAAGAAAGTAAAAAGACTCCATTAGAAGAAAAAAAAGAAGAGATCAAAAGACTAAGAAATGAAATATAAGAGAATAAGAAGCTAGATGACGAGATTAGAAAAAGTATTGAAGTTAATGTCCATCTCAAGACCCAAATTGAAGAAGTCAAAAGGGTAGAGGAATTACTAAAGAATCAAGTAAATGAAAAGGAAGAGTAATGTCATAAGTTGGAAGATGAAGTTGTTGATCTTAGAAATAAAGTAGAAAATTCAAACAAATTCTTGAATAGCTCAACAATATTGAATGATATCTTGGATAGTCAAAGATCACCAAATGCTAAATCAAGTCTTAGATACAACAAATAAGCTACACATGTTGAAGCAAGGACCTCAAATAAGCATGACGTAAGTCCCTCACTCTCAAATGATGGAAATAATGTTGCAAGCCAACCATCTACACAAGGGAAGGACAGTTTCAAAAGAACAAAGAAATGAAGACATCAAGAAGCCATCTTTACACCTCAAAGAAGAAAGACACATTCAAGATGGACACCAAAGAAAAGATATGAAAATGTTTTTCATGGTCATTGTTACTCATGTAATGAATATGATCACAAAGATTTGCAATGTAGATATTATGCAAGCGAAGATAAAGAAAGATTTCATAACACCCTAAGATGTTGGAGATGTAAACAAGTAGGACACATTGATGTTCATTGTCACATCATGAGATGCTATAGATGTAGTCGATTTGGTCACAAATACTAGGATTGATGGAACACAAGAAGAAATACCATGATGAGAACTTCATATAGCATGACTAGAAGAAGGCATGAAGTTAGGAAGGAAGACATTTTTGAAAAGATGGAAGCTCAAAGCTCAAGTTCTGAGAAGCAGGGACACCTTCAGAAGTGGGTAAAGAAGACTGAGCAACCAGAGTAGAATGGAAGTCTTAAGGGAAGCTCAAGTTTGTCATATTCAGAAGCATACATGGGTTACAATGGTAACAATCGTGTACATACACGAGTTGAGCTATGAATAGGTCGCATACATACGCGAGTTGTCTGTGCAGCAGGCTGCATGTATGTGGCGAAAGAGCATCGGGAAAAAGGATATGCACATGAGTTGCAGCATGATATAATGGTATAACTCTATGTTGCAGGGTCTGACATGGTTTGTTTCAGTGTCTGACATGGTTTGTTGTAGGGTCTGACATTGTTTGTTGCAGTTTTTAATGATTACATGTTGGCATACATAATTGATATATGTATGGTGGTGACATATGGTTGAGTGTTGAAAGACTATCTTATATGCATGGTACTAACCCTAGAGTGTGGATTGAGACATGTTTTCTGTTGAGGAACAATGCTAGTTGTGAAAGTGAAGTTATGACATCTTGGTTAGGAAATATATGATAATGATGCTAGTTATCATTGATCCATTGAGACACACTTCTAGTACATATTGGATGCTTAATATTTTTTGTAGTGAATGGAGGTTGAGGCTGATCTATTTGGGGTACATGGATGGTACATATTTTAGTTTCATTGATATATCTTATGATGTATTATTGGAAGCATATTTTTTGGATAGCTTGGTGCATGCATTTGGCATATGGATGAGCTACATATTGAGACAAGTAGTTGATGAGTTGGCAGTGGGCACATACATGAGGTGTATACTTGATGATGTTGGTACATATTGATGAGTCATAGTTTATGTGTATTTGATGCATGATTGGTACACATTTAGTGAATGATTGATGCACTCCATTGATGACCTTTTATGGCATATTATATGATATTGATGTACATGGGTGATGTACATGGGTGTTGTGCATGGTTTGCACACAATATGACACATGATGTACTTGGTTGATGTTTTGTTCATGATTCTCTATTTCATTGTTGACATATATTTTTATTCATGATGTATGGTATGGAATGAGGTTTGATGCATGGATAGGTCCAAGGATCATCATAGAAACAACGGTTGATCTATGTTCTGGTTGAGCAGTTGATCCAGGTGGATATCTATGGCCACCCACCTTTTCCAAATGGCTCAAAACAGTTTTCTGGCCATTTTGGCAATTTACTATTTTTAGCAGGTTTTAACTTCCGGGGCCATTTTGAGGGTCCAAATGAAGTTTTTTCGCGATAGAGGTTCTCAATGATATCTGAAGGCATGATTGAGCCCCCAAAATGAATCTCCTCGGCAATACCTTTCCAACGAGCTATCACACGCCTAAAACGGAGATCGTATGCAAAAGTTACGACCCCCGGAAGTTGATGTACTCACTTACCCAAACGGGGCCCACATGACTTTTGGCGCTTCATCTCCTAGGGTTAGGTTTTTGGATGTCTATGACTTTTGGAATTACCATTTATTGTAAAAGGGCCTTCAGAGCCTCATTGTAATCATTTTGTTTTGAATGCGAGTAGCCGTCACATCTCTTCTCAGAGATAAGCTGCCACCATTCTAGCGAGTCTTTCACTCTGTATTTTTACAGTCTCTGTACATTTCTTTCATTAATAGAAATCATGTGTTACTGTATCTCTGTGTTTATGGTTGCATCTCTGATATATTTATGTTATATTACTGGATATACGTGATATCTTTGTGCATTTCTTTATTATATCTCCGCTCTCATTTCGTGCCGAAAATAATCCGGATCAGCAGTAGCATTTGTAGCGGAAGCATATTGCAGTGATAACATATTTTTCATATTGCGGAGAAAATAGGGGGAGACATACCCATAGGGGTAGTCATTCTTCTTCCCATGATTCCAGGAGGAGATATTTTATCAGATGCAAAGATAAATACTTTAAAAGGAGACCTATACCCAGAGAAAGAAAACATAGGCATAGTTCTAAGGCGAGCGATGGTTATAGTGGGGGCATGGGTGATATATCTTCAACATTACATCAGAGTGATATCCATTGTTCAAAAGGGGAGATATTATTCATAGGAATATCAAAGGCATTCAGGCAGGGGTGCAACCCCAAGGAGAGTTCAAATAGGGGGAGCATCCCTAAGGAGAGAACTACCCTTTTCCATTGATGTCAAAGGGGGAGAGATAGTCACATTGATGTGATTGAGATGACTATTGATGCAGAGAAATGCCTTGTCTATATGTTTACATCAATTATTGGTGTTGACATCAATGTTGGTATTTCCATCAATGCCAAAGGGGGCGATTGTTGGATCATGTTGTCATTGATGCCAAAAGATTGATGTCAAAGGTTAAAGGATTGATGTCAAAGGAACAATGTATTGTCATAATATATTAATGAAGTATGTATTTTCAAGTATGTATTCTCAATGGATTGATCAATGTGTTTCATAGATGAAGATGGATCAATGTGTTGTCATTGATGGTTTGATGCATTCATGTATTGATCATTGGATCATGTGATCATGCATGGAATCAATGAAAAAGGGAAAGTGTCATAGTAATGCATTGTCATGGGTTATTCCAGTTGGATGATGTAAAGATGACTCATTACTATCTTGTCATGGTTGATAGGAAGTACAAATGGATGAAATCCAAAGTGGTTCCCTTATGGTGAAATCCCTCACGGGAAGACGCTTTGCGATTGAGTTATCCTACAAGTATGGTTAGAGAACCTATACTTAATTGTGGATTAGTACAAATGGATGAACTCCAAAGTGGTCCCCTTATGGCGAAATCCCTCACGGGAAGACACTTTGCGGTTAAGTTATCCTAGAAATATGGTTAGAGAACCCATTCTTAATTGTGGAATAATAATATTAAGGTTAGTGAATTTGTTATTGAAACTATCCTATATGGATAGTGCATGTCATGCCATTTCCTGTGGTATGTGGAACATCAGATAACTCCTCATGATTTGAGAGTTATGGTCTTACGAAGTTGGAAGACCCTTATATGTTGTCTTGAAGCCCCAAAAAGTCAAAGAAGTCAAAGTGCTTACAAAGAAGAAATTATTTAAATAATAAAGTGAAGTGACAAATTCAAGAGGATTATTTAAATAATAAATTTAAGTGACAAAGTCAATGAGTATTATTTAAATAATAAAGTGAAGTCACAAAGTCAAAGAAGATTATTTAAATAATAAAGTGAAGTGACAAAGTCAAAGAGGATTATTTAAATAATAAGTGAAGTGACAAAGTCAAGGAGGATTATTTAAATAATAAAGTAAATGGAGAACTTTATAATTATGGAAAGTTGTTATAAGAAGGTTAATCCCTAAAATGAGGAAAATGGGTTAAGTGGTCAAGTGGCTATTGGATAAATGGACAAGTGGAAAATTGGACAAAGTTGGACATAAGTGACTATGTGGACAAAGTGGCTATGTGGACAAAGTGGCCTAAAAGATGCTTCTAAGGAAGATACTTGGAGATTATAAATAAGAGGCAAGGAATATCTTGTAAAAACATCTCTTGATCATATCTTGAATATCTATTCTGAGAGAGAGATTGACTAGAGGATCTCGTGGACGCATCAAGGTTTCCGTAAGTCTGAGATCATGACAGTGAAAGTTTTGAACGTTCATAAACCCTAGTTTCTGAAGGAGTACGTGAGCAATAGTGGGCTAGAGCACGTATATACGTGGGCTACAGTGAGGCATGACGTGTACACGTGGGATGAAGGAAGGAAGAGCGCATACAGTTGGATAAAGTCATGGATACTTGAGTGTGAGATGGTTCTGGGTTCTTGAAGTATGAAGCAAGTTCTAGATCTGCATTCTATGGGCTTAGATATGCCATAGAAAATCTGGTATGGTTACCTAGTGGTCTTCATGGATACTCTTACTTATTGTATGATGAATGCTTAAGGCATTCTTGGTATGGTTGCTGTGATTTGATTTGTGTTTTTTGATGAAATGAGCATCACTCTTATGTTTCAGTATTGATATTATTTCCATAGTATATTGGTTGCTTATACATGATTAAGTAGCATTCATATTGTATGGTTGAGGAGCATGAGTAAGTTGTTGGAGAGCATAGATGTGTTGTGATTGGTTATGGTTCATATTGGACAGTGACAGACATAAGTGAATGTGACTGAAGGCTGTAGAGGATCTGAGTTTTTCATAGAGAGAAAATCCTAATTACTCAGAAGTCATATGCATGATGTAGTACAGACTGACCGCGTACATACGCGAGCTGTACTACTGGTAGGGAGCATACATACATGTGTTGCACTAATATTAGGTCGCGTACCTATTGACAAAATGGTATCTATTGAGGATTTATTCCTCTTCTCAGTTGGTGTTGAGTTGTGTAAGATGAGTCTTGCATTGTAGAGTTGGTGCTCTTTTGGAGTTGTAACTCTATTCAGTTGTTTTTGATAACCCAAGGATTCTGTTCTGTAATAAAAAGAAAATTGTACATACATATTGTGTTCTTTGTGCTCTTTGTGTTCCTTGTGGTGTTGAATTGTTGATGATATATGTTGTTGTTATCTGTTGTTGATATATGTTCACATACAAATGATTATAAATGATATCAATAAGTGAATTGTAAATTGGTGATTGCTATCTAAGGAGTTTTGTAAAGGGAAGTTTGAAAAAGAGCCCTATGTNCAGTGTGTCCAACAAGAAGGACCAAAATTTTGGAGATACAATAAAAGAAAGATTGTATAGTAAAACCATCTCAAAATCAAGGTTTAAAGTGATACTTGGCCAACATGCCACCAAAAAAGGGAACTTCTACACCGAATAAGTCTCTAGACAGTCCTACTTGGACTCTTGATGAAGGTGAAGAAATGCGTAGGGACATAAATGATTTACAAAATAAGACAGTAACAAAAGATGAACTAGAAGGGATGATGGATTTAATAGAAGCTAAGTTGGAGGAAATAATGGATACTAAGATGGATGGTTTAAAAAGGGATATCATGGAAGGATTGAAAAATCTCCTAATAGAGAGGACACCTAAAAGTGAAAATGTATCCCATGAAATTCATGACGAGGACACAAGGAAGATGAATCAAGAATGGAGAAAATCTAACTTTGGGTTGAAGACCAACCACTTTACTAAGATCGATATGAGGAAGTTTTATGGAAAGGACCCATGTTCGCATAGGGGTAGACCTAGTGTTCAAATCTTCAACAACGCACCAAAAAAAAACTAACTACTAGCCCTTTCGACAACACGTGCGAAGCAGGAAAAGTCTCATCTGAGGTAGAAGTAGGGGGGTTACAGGACGCAGGTGTGTGTAACCAAACTGGGACACAGATCTATGATAATAACACTTCACAGAGTATTCTAGTAGCACTTATAAGATGCTATGCATTAGTTCATTATCCTTATTAACATCACATCATGTATCCAAGATAGATCCCAGTGTGGGGCTACATCCACCAACCACTTCACCTTCTTTATTATTCATCCAGATCTTACATTCATTTTCTCCTGTGCACTTAGCCACAAAGTCGAGATTCACAATAGACAAAATATTTGTGCACTGAGCAACAAATCCTCCTTCTAAAACTAGGTCAAGGCACAGAGCCAACTTATCTGTCAAGCACAAATCCTTAACACATATACATTCTATTGCATAAAGAAACTCAAAATTTCTCACACTTAGCTACCAACAATTCGCTACTTCTACCATACATTCTTACTTATTTATACTTTTACAAATCCTTACAATAAGACCTAATCATGGGTAAAAACCCCATGGGTCGACATCCCATAACCCATTACAAAAACACTAGAGGACCCCTTACTGGGTCCACATAACCCGCAAAATAAGTGAGATCCATGATCTCAACTCCACCTAGGCGCTACTTCTTAGAACAATGTGTCGATGTCCAAAAGTGGTCCAAACCTGACCAAGGTTTCATCAAAACTTAGTCGAGGGCCAACAACCCCCCAACACTCACCTGTGACTCATCTCAAGTCACTAATATCTGTTCAATGCTACTTTGAAGGCCTCTAGCTTAACTCAAGTTGCCTCAACTTGTTGTTTCACCTGATCCTTCTACTCAGTGAGCTCCTAGATTGTCTGGTTTGTAACAGGCCCTTCCAAGTGCTTTTCCACTGTTGAAACCACTTGGTCCAATTGCGAGCCCTGTCCCTCAGTTTCTTCTAACACCTTGAGGATTCATCCTACACAGGTTGTAGCTTCTGCACGACTTCCATTACCCTGCCTTGGAGGGAAGTGATCTGCTGCTGAACTGTGCGCTACTCCTGGGATCTCTTCATTCTTTCAACTATGGTGAGCAAATTCATTTGCGCTTGCATAGATAAGGCCTATTCTTGTGCCTCTTGTATCTGCACTTCCAATTTCCTTAGCTTTGGATCTTATGTGAGGCGTTCATATGTCAATGTGCTTCTATCAATCAACTATTTTCACTCTGAGGCAAGGGATATCATCCTTACTACTGTGTTCTTATAGGCTTACTCCATTTGGTCACACACCTCCTATGGGGTGCTTATTACTTCTTGGACCTCCAACTCTGTTATCCTCACTTGAAGCTGCTGGATGGTCTTAGCGAGTTTCATTACTTGAGCCTCAACCAACTCCTGGTCCTCCTGTACCAAAGCTGGCAGAAAGCGACATGCTTTGCTCACTTCTTCTTTGACTATGGCCCCTTCTGCAATCAACTGCTCCCTTTCTCTCTGTAGTTAGGATTTTTCCACCTGGAGTATCGCCTGAAACTCTTCTCTCTCACTTTCATAGGTGGTTAGATTGTACCGTTCTACCTGTAATTGTTCTAAGGCTTACTCTTTCTCTTGTTTCAAGGCTTCTGTAGCCTTCTCTTTATATTCTTAGATTCTCTGAATTCGAGCTTATGTCGCATCTGCAAGTCTTCTTAATTGGTATGGTTCATCCCCTAATTTTGTAATATGTGACGAGGAAGGCACAATAGGTACTATGCGGACCAAACGAATAGCTTGTTGTACTTCCTTTAATTCCTTCTCGACCCTTCCATATAGATCTTCCTGATTCACTCCATATATCTAGAAGATGTCCTCGAAAGCTTCCTCTATAGCTTTGCAGACTATACTGATATCATCCTCCATGAGTGTGGCCTCCAACTGGGGCTTACTAGCGTACGTATTCTTTCTTACTAAAGGTTTCTTTGGAGAAACCTTCCTCTTATGTGGTGTTATTGTTTTATTAGGGGGATCTTTAGGCGGTGTAGCTTCAACTTATCCTTTCTATTCTCCTCCATCCCCTCCTCCTTGTCCATTTGCTTCGTCTTCTCCTCCTCCTCCAAGCGATACATAATCGTTGTCTTCAAAAGAACTTTCCTCCTCATCACTCTTTATATTCTGGATTTATTCCTTCTTTTTCTTCTTCTTCGTCCCACTGGGTTGTCCAACATGCTCGACCCAGGTGACTAGGGGCTTCTTATGGTGTCAATGTCAGATATTTATGCATTAGTGACAGGTACAAGGAATTCCTCCGACCATACCTTTGTGATTTTCTCCATGTGTTCATCTGTTAGCTTGTAGTACGACTATAATTCTTCCTTGTTATCATCTCTGTGCGCAATGATATAGATGAAATGTGGATCTATGTTGAACTTTTCTATTGGTATGTACTGTCTGTACTGGTGTAGGGTGCACAGTTTCATGCATGGAAATGACTCGATGGAAATTTTCAATTGTTGATATTATGCATGAAACACAAAATTGGACTACCACTGCTTCGTCATATCGTTGGTGTACCAAAAGGTTTAAAACCTAGTGGTCAATGGCTCTGAGGGTTCGATCTCTATAAAGGTGGATCCTTCAGGCATTTTCCAAGCGAAAAATGCGATCAAAATGATAAGCCAACTAAACTGGAATTTGTATCCCAAATTCTGAGCTTCACGATGGTCTTTCTCTAGTTCATTGACGAGGTAACTTGTCCAGTTCATTTGTATGCCCTCCACACATTTTCCTGCGAGTTCCACCATGAACCTGGTGACCTATGTGGGGTGGTTCTTCCTTACAAGCTTTCCAACTATGAGTTATGATCCAGGTGGATATCGGTGGCCACCCACCTTTTCCAAATGGCTCAAAACAGTTTTCTGGCCATTTTGAAAATTTACTATTTTTAGCAGGTTTTAACTTCCGGGGCCATTTTGAGGGTCCAAATGAAGGTTTTTAGAGATCGAGGTTATAAATGATATCCAAAGGAATATTGAGCCCCAAAAATGAATCTCCTCTATGATACCTTTCCAACGAGCTATCACATGCCTAAAACGGAGATCGTATGCAAAAGTTACGACCCCGGGAAGTTGATTTACTCACTTACCCAAACGGGGCCCACATGACTTTTGGTGCTTCATCTCCTAGGGTTAGGTTTTTGGATGTCTAGGACTTTTGGCATTCCCGTTTATTGTAAAAAGGCCTTCAGAGCCTCATTGTAATCATCTTCTTGCAAATGCGAGTAGCTGTCACATCTCTTGTCAGAGATAAGCTGCCACCATTCTAGTGAGTCTTTCACTCTGTATTTTTATAGTCTCTATACATTTCTTTCATTAATAGAAATCGTGAATTATTGTATCTCTGTGTTTATGGTTGAATCTCTGATATATTTATGTTATATTACTGGATATATGCGATATCTCTGTGCATTTCTTTATTATATCTCCGCTCTCATTTCGTGCCGAAAATAATCTGGATCAGTGGTATCAGAGCAGGCTGCTCTTGATCGTTTTTCAGTGCATGTCCCAGTCAAGGTCCGAGTATATAAAGTTGGGTCTCGAGCTTGTCTCTCTTGAGGACAATATCTCTCGCACACCTAAGAAACCCTCAATGGCGGAAGAAAAGAAAAACGATGGAGCAGACGATCCTATCAGTTTGTTGCTTGAGCAAGCTCTCACGCGACAGAGGGACGAAATGATGGAGAATTTTTCCCACATCCTTCAACACCTACCGATAGCATC
>ML782996.1:922530-940677 GCA_009831015.1 Picea engelmannii
TAGATAAATGGTTAAATCTACTAGAAGGTTATTTCTCTGTTCATAATTTTTCAAACAAGGAAAAGATCACCTTCGCACTCCTTAAGGCTCTCCCCCATGTCAAACATTGGTGGGAAACTTACTGGGAGCAGAGTTCCACAGAGTCGTCTGGAATATATGGAGCTGAGCCCACTTGAGATTTTTTTGTGGATGCGGTAAATGAACAGTACTACCCTGTTGGCAACTATGAGGAACAATACATGAGATGGACCACACTGCGGCAAGAGAGGGCCCAAGAAGTTCCAAAGTTCACTAATAACTTCCATACCTTGCTCACCAAGCTAGGTATCAAAGACTCCGAACGACATTTGGTTCTGAAATACCGTGGGACTTGACACAGATACATCCAAACTGAAATGGATTTTTTGGACATCTCATCACTCGGTGCTGCCTATCGATATGTTGTTAAAATCGAGCAGAAATTTAAGCACCAGAAAAAATGGGAGTTTGGGTCTACAAATCCACAAAAACCAAAGTATGACAAAGAAAACCCTAACAAACAGTCTCCCGAAAACCAGTCCAAGCCACAGGAAAAGAAGGGTCACGGGAAGACAAAGAAGGACACCGGAAAATGGTGTGATTTCCACAAAAGCCTCTGGCACAACACCGACGAATGTCGCTCAAAACAGTCATTGGTGGCCAAGATCAAAGACAAGGAGTCGAACCCTGATTCAGAATCAGATTCTAAAAATACTGATAAAAGACAGATCATTGACGCACACCCCACTGCTATTGTTGCAACTGCAGCAATTCAACCAGAAGAACCAACAGATCCAGAAGAGGGGGAGCGCATATTTCATTCAAAGATGTGGGTGAAGGGGACCCCACTACATTTAATTATTGATAGCAGAAGCCAGAAGAACCTCATATTAGAAGAGGTCGTCAAACAGTTGGGATTGTCGACAACACCACACCTGCAACCATATAGAATTGGGTGGCTTTGCCAAGGACGAGATCTTCGTGTTAGCCAACAATGTCGATTGTCATACGGAATCCAACCCTTAAAGGATGAGTTATTATGTGATGTTGTCCCACTAGATGTCTGTGATGTTCTCTTGGGCTAGCCATATATGTGGAAACACCATGCTATCTATGAGTCGCAACCCCGTAGTGTCATTATTACTCTAGGGGGTCATCTCTACAGGATACCAGAGGTAATTCCAACTACTGCCCCACCTAAACAGTTTTGCAAGGTAGTATCTCATACTACAAAATTTATCTTATCCACAATCTTTTCAAAGGGTGAACAGAAGGATACTGCAGCCACCACAGCTTCGGCCAAAGCACCTTCTATCCAACAGAAGTAGGTCGACAAGGTTGCAACAAAGCACGAAGATTCCTTCTGCACAAAGTCATCTAAAATAGTCGGACTGGTTAAAAAGGTCCAAACCTTCCAGCCACAGGTTCGTGACAGATTTCCACAAACTAAGCAGCGTGACTTCTCCAGCAAGACAAGCAGCTCACCAAGATGCAAATTCAACAAATGCTTTTCCCTCTCACCCAGGAACTCAACGCAATGGAGACCATTGCTTCCTAAGGAGGGAGGATTGATCCAGGTGGATATCGGTGGCCACTCACCTTTTCCAAATGGCTCAAAACAGTTTTCTAGCCATTTTGGCAATTTACTATTTTTAGCAGGTTTTAATTTCTGGGGCCATTTTGAGGGTCCAAATGAAGTTTTTTTGAGATCGAGGTTCTTAATGATAGTCGAAGGCATGATTGAGCCCCCAAAATGAATCTCCTTGACGATACCTTTCCAACGAGCTATCGCACGCCTAAAACGGAGATCGTATGCAAACGTTACGACCCTGGGAAGTTGATGTACTCACTTACCCAAACGGGGCCCACATGACTTTTGGCGCTTCATCTCCTAGGGTTAGGTTTTTGGATGTCTAGGAATTTTGGCATTCCCGTTTATTGTAAAAAGGCCTTCAGAGCCTCATTGTAATCATCTTCTTGCAAATGCGAGTAGCCGTCACATCTCTTCTCAGAGATAAGCTGCCACCATTCTAGCGAGTCTTTCACTCTGTATTTTTACAGTCTCTGTACATTTCTTTCATTAATAGAAATCGTGAATTACTGTATCTCTGTGTTTATGGTTGCATATCTGATATATTTATGTTATATTACTGGATATATGTGATATCTCTGTGCATTTCTTTATTATATCTCCGCTCTCATTTCGTGCCGAAAATAATCTGGATCAAGTTATCAGGAAAGGCACACTGTGCCATCTTGGATAAGGGCTACCTTGTAACCTCGCTTTCCTTTATTGACTTCTCCATAAGATTCCTTGATGTGCTGTGCCAGGGAGCAGTTTGAGGCCTTGCCTGGAAAAAATTGCTAAGGGTTAGGTCCCTTCATGCTTAAGCCTGTAATCTGGTGGATCAACACCAGATCCATAGAAATCCTTTGGTCGAGCCACAAGTATTCTCCATGATAGCACGATAGAAGGAGCTTAACGCAAGCATTAACCTCCTGGTGATGACCAAAATGGGGAATATTCATCACATTTAGCACAATGGATTGCGCCAGTCCCTTAATCCATGGTTAGGAGACAAGGCAAGGCTTCTTCCCAGTTGACTTCTTCAAGTAGCGGTGGGGTGCTAGCATAACATAGTTCTTCCTATATCCTAGATTAAAGTCATTGTTCTTCATTAGTGGGATCTGTCCTAACTGAATCCCAAATATGCATATTCCTTTCGGAATGTACGCGGTGATCAGGGTGTACTCATAATATCGGGGAATGCTATCACAGTTAACGATGTCATCCAAAGGTGGAATGTATTCAGGTAGGATCGACGAGATCTACTTTGCATTAGCCAGATCATCGCGATGCTTACTTCGTTGCTCAGTGACAGGGTTGACACGGCCATAATGACGTCCATTCGAGGGGGAAGCCTGCAGTCCCTTAATCGACGACACTTGTACACCTTCAGATATCAATTTATTAGCCATCAACTTCTTGAGGAGTTCCTTGACAGACTTCTCTAATGCACTATGTTCACCCGACATTCTCACTTTTAAATGAATAGGACGAGGTAGATGAACGGATAGACGGGGTAAACAAACAAATGATGAGGTATAGCTTCTAATAACATAACTCGACACAAAATCAATTCATTCTTGTCTCAGTTAATCACGGGTAGAAAAAAGTGGTTCGGACGTAGCGACCAATAAGTTAAATAAGCGTGACCTCATAACAGATTCTTCCAACGGCCAGGAATTCTTCCATCAATGTGAATATGTCCATTATGGTGTGGTCTCAACGTCAAAAAGCAGTCCATCATCTCATAAATTCATTTTCTATCCATTCAAGAGCCTTATTCTAACGGTCGAGGTGTTCCAACGGTCATATAACTTTGCCGGGGTGAAGTTCCATTCTGTGTGGTCCTGTTGTTCCAACGAGGTTCAAATCCTGTGACCTTGCCTCCTGCGAAGTCTTCCATGTGTTCCTTGTAGCTTCCTATATCTTTTCCAATGTGGCTTTGTTCTTATTGAGCTTCCTTGCCTTCTTCCCTGTGATATTAGTCTCTCTATCTATTTCTAGAATCCTGTTTCCATTCCTATTCTTATCTTCTCCTAGCGTAGTGACTTCGCACTGTTGATGTGCCCTCAAAGGGTCTGAAGTTAATATCTCTTCTCTTAATACTTCTTGGGTGGGTATAATTCTATCTTGAATAGATAGGTACTTCAAACCTTCTTGCATTCTTTCAACTTTGACAACTAATTTTCTTGCCTTATGTTCCTCCTACATTGTTACTTTGTTTTGTTTCTTCAACTTATCCTCTCGTTCTTCTATTAGTCTATCTATTTTTCTAGCTATGAAATCCCTTAGTTATTACTTTTTATTTTTTGTAGATTCTTCTTCTGCATTCCTTCTGATCTAATCCTTCTCAATCCAAGTCGATGGTCCATGAACAATAATAGGTACATTAGTAACTCTTCCACATAGAGTTATCATATTACTCTTAAACAAGCCTATCCTTCCCAATGAAGGTACCATAGTAGGATTTCCCAAGATTTTCCAAGAATCTTCTGTCATAACATTCACTTATGTTTCTTCATCTAAGACATAGTCTATGTCGAAGTCTTCTATTCTTTCACTTATGTGTTGTTTTACTTTCATGATCGCTTGTAAATTGACATCTTTGTAAACATAAATCATTTACTTCAACTGTAATAATGTAGTCTGAACTTCCTCTGGTTATTTTTCTTTATGAATTTCTAACATACCCTTAGTCTCTTGACTTTATCCATAGTTTTCTTGTCTCATGTTCATCTGTTCAACTTTAGCAATCATCTTTGGACAATCCTCAAACTCATGACCAACAATATTACAACAAATATAAATAGGACCTGTACCAGGGCATTCCTTAACAAGATGTCTTGTTCTTCTGCAATTATAGCACAATGTAAATCCTCTTTTTCTTCTAAACATTCCTCTTCTGTACTGCGCACTAGGATCACAGTGTTGGACCTGCAATCTACAAAAATTCTTTCTAGGTTCCTACATCCACTTATTCGTCCAAAAATTCATTCTATGCATAGGAATAACATATCTTTCTTCATTTCTATTAAATTTACTCAAATCAAATATTTCTTGCAAATGCGCCCTAGCCTTCAATTCATGCTTTGGAAAAAAAATTATTCACTTATCTTACTCTTATCAAAGCACAAAGATTTACCTCTTTTCAGATCTTATCTCTTTTCTTCAGAACATATTTCTTTCTTAGCACAAAGCTTCACAATTCAAGTAGAGTACTATGCACTTCAGCAATAGATCTATGCACAAAGTTTCTCTTTTCTTTACTTTAGTTCCCAAAAATGACAGTTTCAATCTCGACAAAGAAACCATTTGTTGGCATAGGGGCAGACCCAGGGTTAAACGCTTCAACAACGCACCAACAAAACCCTAACTACTGGCCCTTTCGAAAACACCTATGAAGCAGGCGAAGTCTCCCTCGAGGTAGAAGAAAGGGGGTTATAGGACGCAGGTGTCTGTAACCGAGCTGGGACACAGATCTGTGATAATAACACTTCACAGAGTATTCTAGTAGCACTTAGAATATTATATGCATTAGTTCATTATCCTTATTAACATCGCAACATGTATCCAAGATAGATCCCAGTGTGGGGCTACGTCCACCAACTGCTTCACCTTCTTTATTATTCGTCTAGATTTGACATTCATTTTCTCCTGTGCACTTAGCCACAAAGCCGAGCTTCACACCAAACAAGATATTTGTGCACTGAGCACCAGATCCTCCTTTTAAAACTAGGTCAAGGCACAGAGCCAAATTCTCTATTGAGCACAAATCTTAACACATATACATTATGTTTCACAAAGAAACCCAAAACTTCTTTCATTTAGCTACCAAGACTTCGTTGCTTCTACCATAGATTCTTACTTAATTATATTTTTACAAATCCTTACAATAAGGCCTAATCATGGGTAAAAACCCCATGAGCCGACATCCCATAACCGATTACAAAAAACCTAGAGGACCCCTTACTGGGTCCACATAGCCCGCAAAATAAGTGATATCTGTGATCTCAGCTTTTCATGGGAGCTCCTTCTTCAAACAATGCATCGAAGTCCTAAAGTGGTCCAAACCTGACCAAGGTTTCCTCAAAAATTGGTCGAGGGCCAACAACCCAATCACATGGACACTTCATATGGATAAATTATTTGATATACATAATGTGCCACATACACAAAAGGTACATATTGCTTCTTTATATTTAGAACCCAGTAAATTTGTGTGGTATCGATGGCTTTGTTCTCACAAATCACTCGTCACTTGGAAAATGTTCATGGAAGAAATGATAACACACTATGAGGATACAAGGAGAAATATCGTCTTTATCCAATTAATAAATCTCAAGAAAAAGGGTTTAGTTATAGAGAACATTGAGAGCTTCCAAATATTGAATATAAAGATAACAAATATTCCAGATGAGCACTTAGGATTTTTGAAAACCTACCATCGGGTCAAGAAGGAATTTTTTTCGGATGGACTTAAAATTGATGTTCAAAGGTTTGTAGAAGAATGTTTGGTTTTCCAATAAAATAAGGTGGAAAAAATTAAGACCCCAGGTCTTTTAAAACCATTAACCATCCCAAATCAACGCTGGGAGGAGGTTTCCATGGATTTCATCACAGGGTTACCGAAGTCCAAAGGAAAGAGTTTCATCATGGTGGTTGTTGATAGACTGACCAAGTACGCACACTTTTGTGCACTCTCTCATCCCTTCAAAGCCAGTATAGTTTCCACTGCATTCATGGAGATAGTTCAAAAAATACATCGAATCCCAAAGATTATTGTAAGTGATAAAGATCCTATCTTCATTGGACATTTTTGGAAATAATTATTTTCTTGTTTGGGTACTCAATTGGCTCATAGCTCATCCTATCATCCTCAATCTGACGAACAAACTGAGATAGTGAACAAATGTCTGGAAGGACACCTTCATTGATTTGTCTCTGATAAACAAACACAATGGTTCAAATGAATACCCTTGGAAGAATGGTGGTGTAACACTTCCTTTCTGTAACAACCCTCCTCTTTAGGACAACGACTCTGACCACAGGTGCAATTTTTTTTTGTGTTTTAAAAGTGTGTGCACGCGTGTAGAGGGGAAACAGACACACTGGACTCTATGTCACCACCTGACGACTGTCAAGATGCAGCCAAGATGATCACAACAATAAGACGCAAAGCACACCACCAATAACTGCAAGCAAAGAACACCCAAGACCAAGGCGCCCCACAATATCTCCAACGATAATGACCTACTGGGTTAGGTACCGTACGAACACCCAAGGTAGAATCCATGGTAGTAGGTTTACTATTTCTGCACAGGAAAGCAGGGCGTTTAATCTTAGCCCTCTGCTCCGGAGAGAGAGGAGGTCAGATAAGCTCCTGGCCGACTGCTCAGGCAGAAACTAGTAATCCCTTAAGGTGTGTCGCAAGAGTGGAAACCCTGCCTTTAAAGGGCCCGAGACTCTTGATACGGCACTGGATTCTTGACACAGAAAAACACACAGACGATATACTATGGCTACTGAAGGTGTCTACATCCCTCCCAACACAAACAGACCACACAAGGCACTACCACCAAGTACTACAAAATTAGCGACAATCAAGACCTCTACGGGAGATGCAAGTCAGGAGAACTCTAATATCGACCAAACACTATTGAGACCCAAAGACATCAATCAAGATCAATTTCTCCTTTAATTATCATTAACCGACGAAGACTTTATCATAAGGTAAAACCAATAATCTCAACCCCCATTATTTCATTATAAGGTCATTGCACTAGTTCAGGTACAAGCAATAATCACAAGCGCATTGCAATTTTCTGTTAATCGCCATAATTGAGCAACGACATCAATTCCATAAGGGTAAACCCTCGAACATTTCACTATCCATATTATCTTGCCTTTCCTTCCTGATCATTACCATACATTGGAGTAACCTAACAATATTTGCATTGCCATTTAGACCTTATTATTAACACTTCAATTTAAACGAAAATAACCGAGCAATTTAAACATCATCAGGATAATTTCAATTAAACAAATATTACCATGGCGATTCAACCATCATCATTAACATTACAACTTAAAACAAATATTATCGCAAACACTTCAATTTAAACGAATAATAACCTTGCGAATTAAACATCATCACAAGCATTTCAATTAAACCAATATTACCATGGCGATTTGGAACACATATTATTATTACATTTTAACCAAGTATTACCATTGTAGTTAAGAAAATATTAATAAACAAAAACTCATTATAAAAATCAATAAGATTACAATAAGTCCACTTCTTCCTTCCCATCGAACTAACTACCCGAAACCATTACGTTACTGATCAACAACCCAACATTATTAATAATAATCTCATTATCAATCAATTAAGAATTTCAACTATTAAACCTCTTCCTTCAATGACTAAACTACCCTAAGCACTATTACCTTAATAATTGACACAACCCAACTTCTATAACCATATTCTCATTATCAAATAATTTAATAATTACCAATTCTTTCCTAACCATTAACAATAATGATCTCTTATTATTTTAAAAAGCCCTTTTTGGGTTCTAATTAATAAACATAAAAAATCAACATTCTAACATTCACCGGGAATTTTCTTGCTCAATTAGTCATTCTAACTCACCTTCCAATAATACTACTAACTTTATTGCATCTAATTTAAAAACTCATAAACTCTCGTTCTATGTAATCATTCCAAATAAACGTTAGAGTCATTTGGGTATAATCATTCCAAATAAACGTTAAAGTCATTTGGGTATATGGTAATGATGTTTTATTTTTAATTTGAGTAAGCATTAAAGCAAAGTCATTTGGGTATATGGTAATGATGTTTTTATTTTCATATTTGATTATGCATTCAAGCAAAGTCTTTTGGGTAAATGGTAATGCTGTTTTTTTTATTTTTATTTTGAATAAGCATTACAGCATGCCATTTGGGTATATGGTAATGACGTCTTTATTTTTATATTTGATTATGCATTACATCAATGGCGTTTGGGGTATATGGTAATGTTGTTTTTATTTTTATTTTGAATAATCGTTACAACAAGTCATTTGGGTATATGGCAATGACGTCTTTATTTTTATATTTGATTATGCATTACAACAATGGCGTTTGGGTATATGGTAATGTTGTTTTTATTTTTATTTTGAATAAGCATTACAGTAAGTCATTTGGGTATATGGCAATGACGTATTTATTTTTATATTTGATTATGCATTACAGCAATGGCGCGGTGGGGATAACGACTTCAACTGGGTTGCCAGATGAATAAGGAAGTGGCTAAGTAACCTGATTAAACCAATAAGGAAGCAATAAGGCAAATGCATGATAACACTTATTTTTGAAAAAGGCGATTCTTTTAAATGAATACGCATTAGTAAGGGCATGGTGGAAATTATAACCATCAAGAATAGAACCCATCCCTTCCATTCCTAACAGAATGGTCAGGAGACCAAATTGCAGAAAAAGAATAAGCCATAAGAAATTAAAATCAAGGGAACGCATTGGCGTCGAATTGCGTGAGCTTCCTGACAAGGAAATAAGGACAGGTTGTCATTCAGAGCGAATCATTGCAATCTAACAACGATCAGAATCATAAGGATAGCCCCCCAGGTTGACCAAACCAATACCATGACAACGCAAGCGCCCAGTTCGAAATCCTCCCTGTCTCGTCGATTTTAAACAATGGAAATAAAGGCACTGAGAAAAGAATAATACGCAGGGGTAAAACATTTACACAGAGACTATCCGCCAGAAACAAAAATGCGGGATATTGCATTGAATGAACGCAAATAATTCTCCATAAAAAGCAAGGATTCTTAACCCTTATTCGCCCAGGAAAACTCAGCCAGCCACCATGTGAGAAAACGATAGGGCAACACAACTAAAGGCGACATGGCCCTTCGAAATACAGACAAGAAATCGACCCCAGTAAATTAAAACGAAGTGACGGGATATAAAAACGAGGTGGCAGTAAGCTTTAACTAAGGTCCCCAACCAAAACCCACCGTGAAAAGGAGTACGCCCACTGTCCAGAAAAATTCCTGAACCCTAGATAATGGAAATTACACATTCTCGCATAAAAAAGAAAGTTACACAGGCCTGACAATGAATAACCATTTTTTTTCTTTTTCACAGTCCAGGGTACAACAAAACTAATTACACAGGTGTGGGCTAACACCCCTTCAGAAAGAGACTAAAACATCACGCCACCCAGAGCAATGAGATTAAAAGAAATAAAAATTAACACAACCCAGAATGTAACGATATCTATTTTACACATCCATAGAATAATTCTACGCCATCCATAATGAGAATGAAAACATTATGCATACCTGTGTCTGCTCGGCTCCTCCGAAAGTTTGTCCCCTGACTCCTTGATGCTCCCGCTTGCCGACCGCAAGGAACTCACCGGTACCTCCCAGCCAACAATAGGGGTACTCTCCTTCCCCCTCAGCCCCCTGAGCCACAAAGGGGCCACATACAACCCAGACAGTAGCCTAGCATCCCAACTCACCTCCAAGGCCGAGCTACCACTCAAGTCAGCTGAGAATCCCCAACTCCTACAAGAAATCAGTCCAGTCTCTCCTCTAGCAGCATAACAATACCAATAGCTCCGAAAAATCTCCTCTTTTCCCCCTCTCCCTTTCTTTTATCCAGTCTCAAACCCTAAATCCTCTTTCTTTTAGGTTCCCCCCCCCCTTTTCCCTTTTATTTTCTTATTTTCTTTTTATTTTAATTTATATATATATATTTAAACTCAAAGAGTATGTGCGCTCATTAATAATTCCCTTTTATTTTTACATGCGTAATTTTTATTAATGGTAGAGGCGGTAGGGATTAATAATTCACGGAAAGAGGATCCATTTATCATTTTCATTATTCAAAAAAAAATTAAGATTAAGGAATACGCCACCCTTTGTTTATAATATATGTATATATATTTTCATTTTTTTTTTCTAATTATAAGCATGCATTCATCATAGTAAATTATCATTATCAATCATTTAAATTCACCATTAATATATATCTATATATATATAGGATAATGAGAGATTAAGGTGATGGCAAACATGTATATGGGAAAAGAAAATGTATTACATAAAAAAATAATGAGGAATTAAGGGGAGGGATGGTGATTTAGTACTGTGAGTTGGACATGTAAAAGGGACATGGATACTGGAAGATCAAGGTGATGGAGGATAGTTTAATAAAGTAGACATGGATAATGAGAGGATAATGGTCTGAGTTTTTTTTTGTTTTTTTTTTTAAAATTTCATTTGTTAAGGTCACACTAAATTCCCCCCCTTTTTTCTAGAGAAGTCTTAGGCTTAGGGCTTAGATTCTAAGCTAGGCGACGATTAGTTAGGGGAATTGCTTAAGGTTTTATTCAGGTGTTGATGACTTAGGGATAATTAGGCTGACTCCTTCAACCACTTTATTGCGACGTGCCCTTCAGGACGCACCACGTGCGCCAAGGGTGCCACTCGCCTCTTGAATTTCTTTTGGGCGATGTGCCCTTCAGGATGCACCATGTGCTCCAAGGGTTCCACTCGCCAACTGAGTTTCTTTTGTGTGACGTGCCCTTCAGGATGCACCACGTGCTCCAAGGGTGTCACTCGCCAACTGGACTGATTGGTAGACCTCTATAACCCCTGGAGTCAACACTCCGCCAGGTGAACTTGTAGGAGCCTAAGGGTTCTAAGGAATAAGGCCCCCGCCTTATTGCGCACCCTTTAGAATCATCATGAGCGACTGTCGCAGTCAACCCTCATGGCATCGTGGGTCCTCTCGAACTAGGTAATCGTTAACCTACAGTTCGAGCCACGACGGGAGTGCTAGCAGGCGGTGGCAGAGCTGCTGTCCACCCCTCTCCCTCAGCCTCTCTGCAAATCGTGTGTGGCCCCTTTACTCCATATGTGATTCTGGTCGACAATATATCGTCAGCCTGCATCACAATAATCATGTCAGAAATGTCAACAAAAAATCATCAAATCGAATGAAACATCATAGTAAACATATCACCCAAAAGCACACTCCCTGACTCAGTCCGGAGTCCAAGGGGGTTCTACCAATGCCTCTGTATCCTCAAGGTCAAAAACTCTGCACACTCAATAAAAATGAGTTAATAGCACCTGTCTACATCAGATAGTAACACATCATGTCATCTGTCAATCGCATCATAATCAAGTATAAATGGTCTAACATCATAAAAGTCCAGATCACTTGCGAACAAGTGTCCTCAAATAATAAGTTTTCTCAGTGCGCCAGAGCGGGATGTTACATACACCCCCTTTTGTTCTAAACTTCATCTCGAAATTTCTCAGTATAAATGCAAAAATAAAGTATCACAGTATCATAAGTCTATCTATCAAACAAAAATGGAAACTGCTGACGCATATCATCTGCGTCCTCCCAGGTCGCCGACTGTGGACTATAACTGTCCCACTAGACCTCGACCTGATCTACCGTTCGACGTCATAACCGTCGAATGCGATGATCTAAGATGCATACCGGATCAGCCATGAGCGCTCCCTCGTCTGATACCTGCAAGGAACTCAGGTCAATCACATGTGTAGGATCACTAATATAATGTCTCAAAACAGATACATGAAAAACATCGTGCATATTCCTCAAAGAATCAAGTAAGGCTAGTCGATAGGCCACGAGTCCCTTTCTCTCCACAATCTCCAAAGGTCCCACGAACCTAGGAGAGAGTTTAGCTTCCTTTCCAAACTTGATCGAACTCTTATGCGGTTTGACCCGCAAGAAGACTCGATCGCCGACCTCGTAACTACGGTCGACTCGGTGCGCATTGGCATAACTCTTCTGTCGGTCCTGCACTTCTTTAATCCTTTGTCTTATGGTTTGCATCTGCTCTTCCATTTCTTGGATCGCTTCTGGTCCCACCAGGACCCTATCCTCAAGTCGATCCCAACTCAAGGGCATCCGACATGGTCACCCATAAAGAAACTTAAAAGACGCCATCTTAATGGTGCTCTGGTAACTGTTGTTGTAAGCGAACTCTACTAGAGGCAAGAATTCCTCCCAACGCTTTTGTTGGTCCATTACGTACATGTGCAACATGTCTTCCAAGGTTTGGTTCATTCATTCGGTCTGTCCGTCAGTCTCTGGGTGATACGTAGTACTAAAATTAAGTTGGGTTCCTAATGCCTCTTGGAAACTCGTCCAAAATCGTCCAGTAAACACCAATCCTCGATCGGATATAATCTTTTTAGGCACACCATGCAGCCTCACAATCTCACTGATGAAAACTCCCGCTATGTTAGGTGCCTGATACGTTGTACGCATAGGAATAAAGTGAGAACTCTTCGTTAGAGTGTCTACTACTACAAAAATCGAGTCGTGTCTCCTTGCCGTCAGTGGCAATCCAACGATAAAATCCATCGAAATAACTTCCCATTTTGATTCTGGAATGGCATGTGGTTGAAGTAATCCTGTCGGGTGTCTATGTTCAGCCTTTACCTGCTGACACTCTAGACATTTAGCCACAAAGTTAACTATGTCGGTCTTCATTCCCTTCCAGAAGAATAATGGTTTGAGGTCTGCCCTCATCTTCGTAACTCTTGGGTAAGCCATGTAAACTGCTCTATGAGCCTCGCTTAGGATCAACATCCTCAACTCGTCGTTTGGCGGTACGTAAATCCGACCTCTAACCCTCAATAATCCATCGTTATCCAAAGAATATCCCTCATATCGTGGTACCGTCATCGTGTTTTGTTTGATAAAATCATCGACTTGTACCAGTCATCATCACGCTGTAAGGTGAAAATCTTCTCACGTAGATTTGTCTAAAGAGGTAACACTGAAAAGATGCGTGGCCTCTGACTCAAGGCATCCGCCACTCGGTTCATTGTTCCCTTTATGTAAGTAATCTCGAAGTCGTATTCGCTAAGCAATTCCGACCAACGTCGTTGTCGCGCGTTCAGGTCGCTTTGTGTAAAAATGTGTTGTAGTCCACAATGATCGGTTTTTAATTCAAATTTCCGTCCCACAAGGTAGTGTCTCCAAACCTTCAAGGCATATACGATGGCTAGTAACTCCAAATCATGCGTCGCGTAGTTCTCCTCATGCCTTCTCAGCTTCCTCGAAATGTAAGCGATCACTCGTCCGTCCTACATCAAGACTCCGCCTAAACCTTCCTTGGATGCATCAGTGCATACCAAGAAGTCTGCGTCCATGTCAGGGACCTTTAGTATCGGCGCAGTTGTCATCAACTCCTTAAGCCTTCGAAAGGCCTCCGTGCATTTCTCTGTCCAAACAAACTTCTTGTTTTTCTTCTGCAATTCCGTGATCGGATTTGCTATCTTCGAAAAACCCTCGACAAACCATCGATAGTATCCTGCTAATCCCATAAAACTACGCACTTATGTGACATTCGTCGACGTAGGCCATTCCATAATAGCCTCAACCTTGGCTGGATCTACGACGATACCTTCACCAGAGATGACGTGCCCTAAGTAGTGAATCCTGGATTGATAAAAAGACCATTTGAACAACTTCCCATATAATTTGTGTTCTCGTAAATATTGTAGTACCAAGCGCAAGTGCTCGTCATGCTCCTCCGTCGTCCGAGAGTATATCAAAATATCGTCAATGAATACTTGGACAAAATTGTCCAAGTACTCGTGAAACACCCTGTTCATCAAACTCATGAATACCCCTGGGGTGTTTGTCAGTCCAAAAGGAAAAACAGTAAACTCGTAATGTCCAAATTTCGTCTTAAATGCAGTCTTAGGGATGTCATCCTCCTTGATCCATAACTGGTGATATCCGGATCGTAAATCGATCTTGGAGAACACCGTCGCACCCTTCATTTGATCGAATAGATCGTCGATTCTTGGTAAGGGATACTGATTCCTGATCGTCGCCTTGTTCAGTTGATAGTAGTCAATGCAAATCCTCCATGATTCGTCCTTCTTTCGTATGAAAATAACTGGCGCACCCCACGATGACACACTAGGATGTATCAGTCCCAGGTCCAACAACTCCTTCAGTTGCATTTTCAACTCTTGCAACTCCGGGGTCGACATCCGATAAGGCATTCTTGCTATTGGTTCGGTTCCCGGTTTCAGGTCTATGGTAAACTCCAGTTCTCTCTCCGGCGACATCCCAGGTAACTCCTCTGGAAATACGTCTGCAAACTCCCTCACCATCGGAAGGTGTTCTAGACCTTCCGCTACTCCCTTTTCGTTGAGCGCAAGGATCGCATAAAGTTTGCACCCCTTGCGCATACTCTTCTATAACTGTAAGGAAGAGACGAACCGCAAGGAAACTCCCTGGTTCCGTCCTACAATCACACGTCTCTGTCCTTCGTCATCAACCAAGCTCAACCGTTTCGTCTTACAGTTGAGAATCGCCTCATGCGTTTCCAACCAATCCATACCGATCATGATGTCATAAGATCCTAAGATCGTGATGTACAAGTTGACTCTCGTGACAAACTCTCCCAGGTTAAGGGCACAGCCCGTAACCTTTCCTCCAACCTTCTGTTTGGCTCCCGAAGCCATCTCCACGAAGCTAAACTCATCCTGTTCGACTGCCTTTACCTTAATTCGTTTTAGCGTTGCACCAGAAATGAAACTCTCCGTGGCTCCAGGGTCTATCAAAATACTAAGGGTCTGGTCAACGATAGTACCTGTCGTCTCGAGTACAGTCGACTGGTGCTCTACCTGGCGGTTATTCACCATTGCATGAATCTGATGGGCCCTGCCCATATCTCCCATGGTAGCGGGTCCGGTTGATCCGAACGCTCTGGCCCTCTCCACCGGACAGACGCGCTGGTAGTGAGGCTCCCCACACGTCCAACACCCCTTCTTCGGCCCAGTAGTCCTGGTACTCGAAGTAGAAGATGACTTCCCACCAGCCTGAAATCTTGGTCTGTTCTACTAAACAGGCCTAAACTGCTACTGCTGTCGGCGACGCTGGCGCTGGTGCTGTGGTCCTCGATAAGGTGTCTGCTGCTGAGGTGTCAGTCGTCGAGGTGTAGTGAACGTGGATCCTCTCTGGAAGCCACGATGTCCCGGCGTATGTCTCACTGGTGTCTGATGCCGCGGCGTACCAGATGAACTCTGCCCTGCGGGTCTCGCTGAAGTCCTGGTCTGAGCCCCACTAATAAGCTCCTCCTCAGCTATGAGGGCCTTTTGGACAACGTCGTGCAAGGTTTGAGGCATCAAGATCCTAACCTTTGCACGCAGACTGTCATTAAGGCCAAACACGAACCTGTTGACTTTGAGCTTCTCAGTGTTAAGGTGCGGAGCATACCGGAGCAGCTCCATAAAACGTGCCTCGTACTCAGGCACCGTACGACCTCCATGTCATAACGCATTGAACTCATTGAACTGACACTCAATGAATTCCTCGAACAGTTCCCATGACACGTCTTCCACGGCCATGTTCAGCTGCGGCAGGAGCGTCTTCCACCATAGAAGAGCACTCCCCTTCAGTTGAAAGACCGCCATGCGGACCTTCATGTTGGAGGTATAATCGCGAAGTGCGAAGCACATCGCCATATTCTCCAACCATGCCTCCGCGGCTGCGCTGTCTGGGGCACCAAAGAACTCAGGAAATTTTACCTTCTCAAGTTCACGATGAATGCTACATGTAACGGTCGATGCGCGCGGCGGACCATCAGGGGGTGCGGTGCCCTGGCCTCGTCTCGGTCCAATCTGCTGATCAGAGCCTCGAACATGCGCTAAAAGGATCTCATCATCCCAATAACATCACCAAATTCTATCTGCTCCTGACCAAGAACCTGCTCACCTCCCTGGGGGTTAGACCCCTCAGGCGTGGATGCTGTTGGAGGCATCTCACCTCCTCCCCTAGCACCCCGTCGTCTGCCTCTGCGGCGTCCTCTAACCATGATTACATGCACGCACACAATCAACTCGATCAGCAACAGTATACACAAACCAACTCATGTGAACGAAAGTCGTAGCGAACCCCAAGTCGCAGGTCGAACCGGCTCTGATACCATATGTAACAACCCTCCTCTTTAGGACAACGACTCTGACCAGAGGTGCAAATTTTTTTTGTGTTTTAAAAGTGTGTGCGCGCATGTAGAGGGGAAACAGACACACTAGACTCTATGTCGCGACCTGACGACTGTCAATACACAGCCAAGACGATCACAACAAGAAGACGCAAGGCGCACCACCAATAACTGCAAGCAAAGAACACCCAAGACCAAAGCGCCCCACAATATCTCCAACAATAACAACCTACTGGGTTAGGTACCATACGAACACCGAAGGTACAATCCATGGTAGTAGGTTTACTATTTCTGCACAGGAAAGCAGGGCGTTTAATCTTATCCCTCTACTCCGGAGAGAGAGGAGGTCAGATAAGCTCTTTGCCGACTCCTCAGGCAGAAACTAGTAATCCCCTAAGGTGTGTCGCAAGAGTGGAAACCCTGCCTTTAAAGGGCCCGAGACTCTTGATACGGCACTGGATTCTTGACGCATAAAAACACACAGATGATATACTATGGCTACTGAAGGTGTCTACATCCCTCCCCACACAAACAGACCACGCAAGGCACTACCACCAAGTACTACAAAATCAGGGACAATCAAGACCTCTACGGGAGACGCAAGTCAGGAGAACTCTAATATCGACCAAACACTATTGAGACCCAAAGACATCAATCAAGATCAATTGCTCCTTTAATTATCATTAACCGATGAAGACTTTATCATAAGGTAAAACCAATAATATCAACCCCCATTATTTCGTTATAAGGTCGTTGCACTAGTTCAGGGACAAGAAATAATCACAAGCGCATTGCAATTTTCTGTTAATCGCCATAATTGAGCAACGACATCAATGCCATAAGGGTAAACCCTCAAACATTTCACTATCCATATTATCTTGCCTTTCCTTCCTGATCATTACCATACATTGGAGTAACCTAACAATATTTGCATTTCCATTTAGACCTTATTATTAACACTTCAATTTAAACGAAAATAACCGGGCAATTTAAACATCATCAGGAGCATTTCAATTAAACAAATATTACCATGGCGATTCAACCATCATCATTAACATTACAACTTAAAACAAATATTATCGCAAACACTTCAATTTAAACAAATAATAACCTTGCGAATTAAACATCATCACAGGCATTTCAATTAAACCAATATTACCATGGTGATTCAGAACACATATCATTATTGCATTTTAACCAAGTATTACCATTGTAGTTAAGCAAATATTAATAACCAAAAACTCATTATAAAAATCAATAAGATTATAATAAGTCCACTTCTTTCTTCCCATCGAACTAACTACCCGAAACCATTACGTTACTGATCAACAACCCAACATTATTAATAATAATCTCATTATCAATCAATTAGGAATTTCAACTATTCAACCTCTTCCTTCAATGACTAAACTACCCTAAGCACTATTACCTTAATAATTGACACAACCCAACTTCTATAACCATATTCTCATTATCAAATCATTTAATAATTACCAATTCTTTCCTAACCGTTAA
>ML782996.1:943130-969528 GCA_009831015.1 Picea engelmannii
TGAGTTTTTTTTTTTTTTTTTTTGAAAATTTCATTTGTTAAGGTCACACTAAATTCCCCCCCTTTTTTCTAGAGAAGTCTTAGGCTTAGGGCTTAGATTCTGAGCTAAGCGACGATTGGTTAGGGGAATTGTTTAAGGTTTTATTCAGGTGCTAATGACTTAGGGATAATTAGGATGACTCCTTCAATCACTTTATTGCGACGTGCCCTTCAGGACGCACCACGTGCGCCAAGGGTGCCACTTGCCTCTTGAATTTCTTTTGGGCGACGTGCCCTTCAGGATGCACCATGTGCTCCAAGGGTGCCACTCGCCAACTGAATTTCTTTTGTGCGACGTGCCCTTCAGGATGCACCACGTGCTCCAAGGGTGCCACTCGCCAACTTGACTGATTGGTAGACCTCTATAACCCCTAGAGTCAACACTCTGCCAGGTGAACTTGTAGGAGCCTAAGGATTATAAGGAATAAGGCCCCCGCCTTATTGCGCGCCCCTTAGAATCATCGTGAGCAACTGTCACAGTCGGCCCTCACGGCATCGTGGGTCCTCTCGAACTAGGTAATCGTTAACCTACAGTTCGAGCCATGACGGGAGTGCTAGCAGGCGGTGGCAGGGCTGCTGTCCACCCCTCTCCCTCAACCTCTCTGCAAATCATGTGTGGCCCCTTTACTCCATATGTGAGTCTGGTGGGAAAGCTATCGTCAGCCTGCATCACAATAATCATGTCATAAATTTCAACAACAAATCATCAAATCGAATGAAACATCATAGTAAACATATCACCCAAAATCACACTCCCTGACTCAGTCTGGAGTCTAAGGGGGTTCTACCGATGCCTCTGCATCCTCAAGGTCAAAAACCCTGCACACTCAATAAAACTGAGTCAATAGCACCTGTCTACATCAGATAGTAACACATCATTTCATCTGTCAATCGCATCATAATCAAGTATAAATGGTCTAACATCATAAAAGTCCAGATCACTTGCGAGCAAGTGTCCTCAAATAATAAGTGTTCTCAGTGCGCTAGAGCGGGATGTTACACTTTCATACTGCAAAAAAAATGAAACCATTTATGGAACTCTATGGATACCACCCTCCTTCCATCACTTATTCTCTAAAATAGAAATCTAAGGTTCAAGCAGTGGAAGATCACATTGATAATCAACAACAAGTTCTCCAAATCTTAAAGGACAACCTGACCATGGCACAAAATTGCATGAAAAGACAAGAAGATCAACATCGTAGTCAAATAAGTTTTGAATTAGGGGATTGGGTGTTTTTAAGACTAAAACCATACAAACAGATGTCCCTCAAGAAAGCCTAAAAGGATAATAAATTATCACCAAATTACTATGGCCCTTATAAGGTGTTGCGAAATATTGGTACTATGGAATACAAATTGGAGTTCCCTGCATCCTCAGGAGTACACCCAGTTTTCCATGTTTCATGCTTAAAGAAGGTTATAGGTGACAAGATCCCATTTCAAACTATATTTCCAGAACTTGACGAGGAAGGATAAATCATATTGGAGCCTGAATCCATCACTGACACAAGAATTATCCAGTTGAGGAATAGATCCATTTTAGAGTATCCCATTAAGTGGAGGAAACTACTTGTTGAAGATTCCACTTGGGAAGATGAGTCTTTTATACAGAAGCATCCAAAATTACTCAAGCGTTGTGGAAAACACTTTTCTCAAGGGGAGGGACATGTTAAGACCTAAATAGTGGCACATTACCCCTTAATTGGGTCATATTACATTAGTAATGTTATTTTATTTATGTCGGTTTGGATTCATTAGTTGTAATTGCACCTTATAGTCTCCTATATATACCAAGGAGACATTTTCATTTGGAATCATCTTGTATTAGGAAATTTATTTGGTGTATAAAGAGGTTTCCCCCTCGAAAAGGCTTATTATATGAAATTCTATCTTTTTCAAGGTGTTGAGTACTTATTCTGAGGTTTTTCTATTTTATCTTGATATTTGGTTCTTAACAACATCCTTTATTCTCTCCCCTGGTGCATGATAGTTTTTTTATTGATCAAGGGATTGCAAATGATGAACTTATGATTCATAAAGAGCCCATTAACTCCATCTTTAACATCGAAAATTCTATCCATTATTCTTCCAATGTCAAGCCTAAATCCCATGTTGTTGGTTGATAGGTCTTGCAAGATGGTGATCACTCTTTTTGGATCATGATAGGCCCATTACCCTTGCCACATGTGTTTGTTATTTGAAAGGGTGATCAACACTCTTTATGCATCATCTTTCAATGGATGAATCATCCCTCTAAAATATACGATCCATTTCTCTATGCAAAATGTCATCCTACCTAACTCTAAGAATGTTTTTCCCTTCCTTTATACATTAATAATAAATTGGTTTTTCAGTTTATTTAGTTTTCTCTTTCACGTTTTAATGTTTTTTTTGATTGCATGGTCTTTTGTCAAGAGTAAAGTCTAGATTAGTTTTTCCATGATAATGTGATTCTGTAAATATTATTGATCAACAGAAAATAAGATACACACAAATATCACAATGTCCTCTCAAACATCGTTGAAATTGCTTTTTGCTTTCAACATTGTTGTAGGATAGTTGATTTTGTGTTCTTCCCTATTTATGTTATCCCTTTCTCCCCTCCATCTTGAGATTCAAAAGATTATATCAAAAAAATTTATCCTTTAAACTTTAATAAGCATTATATGTTACATATTGATCGAATGTTATGCATACAATACCAAACCCCCTCATATGTATCACTTTTCATAAGTTATTCCCAAAGTCCCGTATCATTATTTTCCTTAAACCATCTTTTCCCCCTGTTGCATAACTGTTCTTTTCATTAATTTTTTTATCAACTTCTAATGGTCTATGAAACAAAACATTCTGAGTTCTTAATATGTTGGAAATAGATTTCTCTTTGGAGTCGCCAATTTGTTGGCGCTCAAAAGCATAACGTAGGGTACCTCCTCCTCTTTTCCGTGCACTCCCCCATCTTGTAAAAAGGGAACGGTCTCCCGATCCTTCTCTTCAATCCCAAATGTAAATACATCATGGGAAATCTCATGAAGGAAGAAAGAACGATCCTATTCCACAATGGCTTCCTTGTTTAAATCTGAGACAACAGGCTCATTGGAGGCAGATGCTAACGCATCCAAAAAATATTCAATAATATCTTCAAAAGAGATGCTTAGATCATCTGCCTCGAAGACTGGAAAATCCTTTTTGTTGCCTTCAGATTCCAATTTTTCACACTGGAGAGTGGGGAATATCGCCTGCACCACTAGTTCACTCAAAGCGCCATCCTCTTCCCTGGGAACTTGCTAACTCTCATAACCCCCCCTGTTGTAGACGAATGGGGAGGAGAAAGGGTGGAGCTCTGACCCAGGTCATCAAGATCATCCTCATAGCCTACGTCCGAAACAACTTCATCCGGTGTAGAGTTGTGGTATCCCTCACTACAGTTATGACAAACTAACACAGAGGGATAAAACTCTTGGTAATAGGCGACGAAAGCTGCATCAAACTCCGAGAATGAAGAAATGCTAGCAGGGGGTAAAGAATGATACCATTTACGTGCATCCCTTGCTAATGAGAACATGAACATTTTCAATAATACATCATCATGATGTATCTCCCACTGACGCATGAGTTCATGAAACTCATTGAGGTGTTGAGCAAGGTTGTCATATTCACGCTTTCCAAATATGGGCAAATAATTGCCCCATTCATTCAGAGAGGGGACAACATTAGGAAAACCAAGAATAGCAGAAAAATTAAAAGGAGCAAACCTGCGAGCAAGGATTTTCTCCATATCGAACCAGTGGAGTCGCCAATCGATCCTTGAATCATGGAGTCACCAGGTGAAAGATTCACAACTTCTAATGTGTCTGGTCCTTGTTCACCATCAAAGGCCAGATCCTAACGTTGTTGTTACCCCAGGAAGCTTTTCAGGCTGAGAAAGCAACTGCTGAAACCTTCTCAAGAAAGCTCCTTAGGGTCAGCTTTCAGGTGTGCTAATAGTAGCCATAGCTGAAACAGTGATGTGGAAACCTTGTAGTTGCCATAGTGGAGTCGCCAAGTGCACAATAGCAATCTCGAAGGGCTCTGTTTTCTGATGCACCTTCAAAATCAGAGGATCAATGTCGTTCTGCCCAGGAAAAATCTTCAACTTCGTCCCCAACAACGACGCCATAAATGTTAGTGTCATAAGTCACCCCTGGATTGCAGCAGGAGCAGAGCCCGACGCCCATCGGTTTATGTCACGATTTGTTTAATGGGGTGATCAAATGGAAGCTAACTCAAAACGATGTGGCTCTAACTCTGAAACTAGGCTAGGCATGCATAGGCAAGTGAGGTCTTAGATAACTTCAGACAGTGAGTTGTAGTAAGGGTGATTAGGGGGAAGACTTGTATCAGAGAGATGCGAAGGTCTGTTGTCAACATCAGGTTTCTAGAAGACTATAGGAGAATGCATTTAAACGCGATATCTTCTTACATTCAAACGCAGAAAACCAGAGAATACAATAGTGCCACAATAAACCCTTTATCGTAACACAACTACAATAATTCATGTGAATCAGTCAATCATGAACTCCCTCAGTATGAGATGAAAACTAGATGGAATAAGGAAACTGTCTTTCATTAAATAAGAAATCTTACACACAGATGCATAACCAGAGAACTAGAGTGTCTGTTAAAACATTACAATCGAGACCTTTGCTCTACCATCAATACTTTACAAAATACAAAGACTGAGTTTATATACTCAGAGAAATTTGTCTAACAGAGGCGTGTCCAGTCACCCAAGGCTTGGTGTCCCTTCAATCAAACTCGTACTAATATCCTTCTTCAAACGTCACTTTAACTGCGTATGGCTCTTGCAAGGAGAGTAGCTGAGCCATTAAAAGCCAAGTTAGTGTGCACAGACCTCCTCTGGCTCTTTGAAGACTCCAGCATGGCTTCTTTGGAAAAAACGGTACACAGGACCCCTTCGAGTAGACTGCTTGCCAGACCCTCCATACCTCACACTTAATGAATGAAAGGAGGTTTCAACCACCCGTTCATGCCTTCATTTACTCCAAGCGAGACACAGGATTGAGAATCAGATCCGATGGCGCCTAGAGACCGGGATGATCTCCTCTGTAACTGAACTCGGTGCCTTTGGCCCCTCCTGCACAGCTCTCTTTGTCTCCCAAGTGACCACGGGTTGTGACCCTGTGCTTACTCTCAAAGGTGCTTTTGGCGTTGGCAGATATTAAGGGGTTGATCCTTGCTTCTTGAAATTGCGATGAGCGAAATGTCGAGAAGGCTTAATCTGGTGCCACGCATCCCTCTAGATCTGACGGCTCTGAACTCTCATGACGATGCCATGGGCCCAAGCCCTAGACACTCCCGGCACCTCGCACATCAGGGATATGAAGGAGCTACTCTTTGTGCATCGGAGTCACGATGAGCGAAAAGGCGAGGAGCCTAATCATGTGCCAGGTGTCTCCTGTGGACGAATGGTCGAGATTGCTTCGTGATACTGCGGGCCCGACTTTGAGCGCCTTCGGCACTTTCGTGGTTCGTGGTTTCAAGAGATAGGACAACATGGAACCTTCACCCTTCGAACTCCCGATTGTCGAAATGCCGACGCGAGTAGATCTCGTGCCACACGTCCTCTCGATGGACGGCTGTTATCTTTCCCTGCACACAATATGGGCGCCATTCATTACGTTATCTTCGATGAAACTTTTCTATTCGCGATTTCCCGCCAACCATTGATATGCTCATATGGATGGATCCAGACCATTGACACTATAATTTTGCCCGCTCGCTTGATTTTAAGTCCGAAAGGGACTTCTTCTGTTTGCTGCGCTTGGACGCTCCTCGTGCAACTTGCAGACCTGGATATCTCGATGCCGAAGACAGGTAATGTTGCTAACAGTAATGATCTAAAAAGAGTATGACTCCATCCCCACACATTTTTGGAGAGCCTTGATAAGCTCCATCAAAGAAGTCCCAAGGCTTTGTGAAATCAATACGGGGCTCATGCAATACCCTTTGGGATTTAATATTAATAATAATATCAAAATTGATGCCCAAAATAATTTTAGTTTTTTTTTCTAAATAAATTTTGATCATCGCATATCTGACGACAACTTTTATCGATGCGACAGTTTTTCTATATAAACATCGAAAATACGTCGTCGCCTATGCGACGCCATTTTCTATTAATGCAATGATTTTTCTATATAAACAACAGAAAGTTTTTGTCGAATAGGCGACATCAACTTCTATTGATGCGTCAGTTTAGCTACATAAACAACAAAAAGTTGTTGTCGAATAGGCGATGACATCTTTTATTGATGCGACGGTTTTGCTATATAAACATCGAAAATATGTCGTCGCCTATGCAATGATAGTTTCTATTGATGCAATGGTTTTGCTATATAAACAATGGAAAGTTGTCGTTGAATAGGCGATGACAACTTCTATTGATGCATCGATTTAGCTACATAAACAACAAAAAGTTGTTGAATAGGCGACGCCATCTTCTATTGATGTGACGGTTCAACTATATAAACAACGAAAAGTAGCGTCAAATATGCGATGACAACTTCTAGTGTTGTGTCGATTTATCTACATAAACAACAAAAATTTGTCATCGAATAGGCGACAATGACTTCTATTGATGCATCGGTTTAACTATAAAAGTTGTTGTCACAATTTATCCGAAAAGTTGATTTGAGATTGTTTGCCTATATCCTCGCTTATGCGACGTTTGATCAAGTTCATCGCAAATGCCACGTCACCTAAACCGACGTTTCAGAGACTCTAAATTCATCACCATATCAATGAAATAACGTCGCAATAGCATCGAAACAACCGTCACAAAATGGGCCAAATATGCTAGTCATGTGGTCCTCAGTAAGGAGTTTGTTGCTGAGGCGTTGGTCGCCAAGGTGTAGTGAAAGTGGATCCTCTCTAGAAGTCATGCTATCCTGGTGAATGTTTAGCTGGCGTTTGATTTTGGTGCGCACCAGATGACGTCTTTCCTACTCATCTCGTTGCAGTCCTGCTCTGACCCCTACTGATAAGATCCTCCTTTGTTATGAGGGCATTCTGGACAAAATCATTCAAGGTTTGAGGCATTCGAATCCTAAATCTTGCACAAATGTTGACATTAAGGCCAAACACGAACCTGTTGACCTCAAGTTTCTTGGTATTCGGGTGCGAATCATACCGAAGAAGCTCCATAAAATGGGCCTCATACTCAGGCACCGTACGGCCTCCCTATCGCAAGGTATTGAAATCATTGAGATGAAGCTCAATGAATTCCTCAAAAATATACCTCTCTCGGAACTGTTCCTCGAATAGTTCCCATGACACGTCTTCGAATTTCATGTTCAAATGTGGCAGGAGCATCTTCCATCATAGAAGAGCGCTCCCCTTCAGTTGAAATATCGACCTGTATACCTTCATGTTGGAGGTCATAATCGTGAAGCGTGAAGAACATCGCCTTTCTCTCCAACCATGCCTCAAAGGCTGAGCTGTCCACGACACTCATGGACTTGAGAACTTATCCCTATCGAGCTCTCAACGAATGCTAACAGTATTGGTTGGGGCATGTTATGAACCCTCAGGGGTATAGGTGCCCTGGCCTCATCTCAGTACAGATGGTGAATCAGGGCCTCTAACATTACCTGTAAGGAACTTGTCAGACCATAATCATCCCTTACAACAATCGAATCCAGCCCAATGACTTGTTCTTCCCCTTGGGGGTTAGACTCCAAGGGCGTAGAAACTTCTGGAGGCGTCGCACCTCCTTCCACGACACCATGTTGTGAACCTTTGTGGTGTCCTCTAATCAAGATCACTGCATCGACACATTAAAGTTTTAATTAGCACTAGGTTATTACTCAAGGGTTTACTGTAGTGGAAATCATGTCGATCCATAGTCGTAGGTTTGAACCTGCTCTAATACCATATGTGACGACCCTTGTTGTTACGATAACATGCGAAAGAAAACAAGATATTTTTTTTTTTAAAGAGAGAAGGTAACAACGACAATTGTCGATCAACGCAACTCGATGACGAACACAACGCACGCAATATGCACACAATTTATGCAACAAACAAATTAATGACCCAACACACTAGCGAGTTATGCCGCTAGATGTAACATATGAAAATCAAATAGGAAATTCAAAACGACTACCCGCCCATCCTACCCTACCAGGTTAGGACCTGTAGGACACATAAGCAACATCAATCAATCCAACACAACAACTTCCACAATAAGTAGCTAGAACCTTCTCGGTGAACGAGAGACCACTATTAAATGTTACAATCAGGTACAACCTTAAAAGAAAAAACAACAACATCCACACTGGAAGGTGCATGACCCTAAGCCAGGTTTCATATGTGTTATCGATCAACGCACAGAATGATCCCAACTTAAGGATTCATGCTACCAAGGTGGGACGAGCGCACAAGAATCCCAAGCATATTCGACATCTAACCCTTTAACGATGACCATTGCATTAGGGTACCAAATTAAACTGTCAGTGGTCCTAAATACTAAATAAAATGATCATTGATAGTAACACAACATGGAATTGAATAACATCTAAGATAATGTAGTTTCATTTATGAAATCTTATAAAATCTTAGAAAACTCCAAGAACTATTTATTGAAGCCCTACTTTATTGAATCACTACTTGAAGAGCAATTTACATTCCTAGTACTAAACCTAACAAAGTGTACGTCTTGATAAACCACATTGTCTGTGTTAGATGCTCCCATTTTATCACATAACTATAAACATCTAGCTTTCTTGAAATGATCCTATAGAAATGTTTTTTCTAGAATTAATCTTGTGGACAAATAAAACAATTTTAATTGATGTATACTTTTGTAGAATTCCTAAGGATTTTAAATCAATTTTGTAGAGAAATAAACAATAATAACTCAAATAAACTTTTGTAGAAATCCTAAAATTCTTAAATCAATTGTGCGGACAATAAAACAATATTAACTCAAATAATGTTTTGCAGAATTCCTAAAATTCTTAAATCAATTGCGCAAGCAATAGAACAATAATAACTCAATAAAATTTTGCAGAATTTGTAAAATTCTTAATCGGTCCATGGTGAAGTATTTCTCTTCTTTGATACGGAAGAAAATATTTTCTCAATGCAAACATTGAACAAAGATCCTCTACGCTGCTAAAAATGCACGAACCTTAAATTTTACAATGTCTCCATCTATTACGTGCTCATCTATTACTTCAAAAATTTAAAGAGTAAGTGCGCTAACATTATAAATGAGAAATCTTTTAACTACAATAATATTATCAGGATTTTAAACTTTATTTTTAGAAGTAATAATATCTATATTATCATTTGGGAAGTGTACTTGTTTTCATGCATTATATTAACATTCAATTCATTATTCTTTTAAAAGAGAATTTCAATAAATCAATATCCCATAATGTAAACATCCAATGCACAAGTCGCTAAGCAAAGGTTAATGCATTTATTATAAAGTTAAATCCACATACTCGACCATTATCATTAAAATCACATATGCTAATTGTGGGACTTTATCAAGTCTTCTAATAAATAAGCAAATGAAGTCGTCAACGTATGTCAGACCCTTGTAAATCTTTCCAATATATTAGATCGATGTGTACGTTAGAGCGAATTGAGATCATTTTAAATGTTGTGAACTTCAGTTATTATAACCAACACTAGTCCAAATATATGATTAATGTTTGAATTGCTTCAGGTTTATCAATATGGCTGGTGGGATGAGAAAATTTTGTGAGAAATAAGCCTATATGACCTTGGATCATATGGTGAAACCCTCAATGGATTCGAACAGGAAATGGGCCAGATTGAGACTGATCATATTTCAAAATGGGATATTAATCCTTGGATCTGTTCACGCAGTGCTGAAAAATAGTGATAGGTTAATAGACTTAGAAAAAAATTTGCATCCATGCTCAAGATTTGAATTATTGAAGCGATTTGAGAAACAACACCCCATCGATTCGTTTGTACCTATGAACACATCAATTTGGTCTAGTTATGCATTTCAAAATTCATAGAAACCCTGCAATCTATCATGAAATTGCGATGATGAGATTCCAATCGATTTAGATCAGATAAATAAATATTAGGAAGATATGGAATGTTACCTGGAGACAAAAAATAATTGACCCTTTGATAAGTCGGCGGTTTTACTCTTGGACACGATGTAGTGCACATAAAAATTTGTAATGTTGCAAAACCATATATTTAGAAATGCGAACAAAAAATATAAGAACTTGAACACTCTATTTTATGATTCATTATACCAATTTGCAAGAGTACGCATACAAGGGTATGTGCCAACATCGAGTGATGTGGTTTATTTTTACAATATAAATTCCAAGAAAACAAAGAGTCATTGTGCCGATTTGAAAATACAATAATTGCGGGGATAATGTTAAATGATAAAATCATACAAAGATTCCTCAAAAGAATGCGCTATTTCATACCTGGATCTTGAAACCCTTGCGAAATCAACAGTTTGCAGATGATAAATCACAATAATCACAGAGGCTAAGGAGGGGATAAACGTCCATGAGAGAATTCCCTGCTGGGAAGAGGAATGATTCTACACTTATTATCCATGCACAGGAAAGTAGGGTTGAATCTAAATATTTAACACCGAAGAGAAATACATTCGATTCATCTCCTGACTGAATGTTCAAACATGAACTAATGAATTAAGGATAAGGAGCAAAAGATAAAAACACAATTTTTCTTTGTATTACAAAACAATAAAAATTAACGCAGAGAATTCATTTTCATTCAGAGTTTGGGTTCGCCATTGGAAATCAATCAAAAGTATAGTGAGAATACAGTTGGGATGACTTTGAATTCTCTTATCATAAAACACTAGGCTCATCAAGACAAAATCACTGAAAGATAAAAATGAAATCTCTCGATAGTGTTACACTGAATAGAACATTAACTTTAACAAAATAGAAGTACCTTAATTGAAGACACATAAATATCATTTAAATACCATTCAATACAAATATACACATGGGTACCGTATCCAAATGCAAATGCTTCAAATTGATTGTCCTGCGCGCTCTGTCTAGCTCTTGCTTGCCAATCGATGTGATCTCACTGATACCTCCCAACCAACACTAGGGGTAATCTTCTTTCCTCTAAGACTCCCCGAGTCACAAAGGGGCCCCGCACCCAATACTAGAGAATGCTAGCATCCAGCTCGTCTCGCAAGGTCGAGCTACCTCTTGTTACCTGAGTTGGATATCCCAACTCCCACAAGAAAAAGTTCAGTCAAGATGAAATTTCAGCAGCATAACATTAGGCAAGTTATATGTGTCATTTACTCCTCATCCACCATCCATTTTATAGAGTTTCTTAGTCATTAGTTTCCCAAACCCTCATTAGATTCATTTTTCATTTATTGAATCAGGAAAAATCTTCCCCATACACATGTCCTTTGATCCCCCAGTTGCACCAGAAAATCAATTTAATAATTAATCAAATATTCCTATTTCCCTCACCCACTCAAAAACTTTCCTAAAAATGCTCCTCGGTGTCCCATTATTCCCTTAAAAATTTTGAATGCCTTAGGCCTTACTTAATTCCTAGTTGAGTTCATAAATAGAAAGTTCCAAAGGCTAGATTCCTTACTAAGTTAGACATTTCCCTTTTTCTTTTAAGTTTCCTCTTTTCTTTAAGTTTCCCATTTTTCTTTAGGTTTCCCCATTTCTTTAAGTTTCATTTTTTCTTAAAGTTTCCCCTTTTTATAACTAAGTTCATAATTAGCAGGTTTAGACAAAAACAATCAAATATCCCTTTTATTAATTAAAACTTTATTAAAATTTCCACTTTAATTATTGATGCTTGAATTTTCTTTATCCCCTTCTTGTTACATGTCTAATTAGTTTTTGTTCAAAGGTTCTACTTAGACCTAGGTTTTCAATTCACTAGGCTTGGTGACAGTTTTCAAGGGAAAATTTTGTTATTAAACTTTACTTATCACATCATTCATTTTAAGGCCGATCAAGTCCTAAGTGTGACACCCAAAAAAATAAATTATTTTTGAAATTCGAAAATTGTTAGAAAATTATTTCATTTTTGGTAAATTCATATTTGGAATTTTTTTTTCCATTTATGACAATTTCGAATTTCGAATTTGATAAATTGTAATTAATTATTATGACTGTTGGGCAGAGACCTGACTTGACTGAACTAATTATTTGACTATGACACTTGTATGTAAACAAAATATTATTTTAACAGCAGGACAAATGGAACAACCATGTTAAATTCAGTTGACCATGACTCCATGAGTGGAGAACAAGTTGGAACTACCTCTGGGTTGATTGTTACAAGTGGAAAATAAGGGATTTGGCCATTGGAACCCTCTTTAAATTGAGGATTTAGAAATATGTGAAAATTCCCAAGGGAGGGAAAAAAGACCTATGAATAAATATGGTTTTGATAAATAGCATATGTGAGGAGGAAGGATGTTGCCTAGTATGCTGAAAAAATGAACTATTGTGTACTTGATGTTATAAACACTGATTGTTGAGTGTGGGGCAAGGAAAAGACTGCTGATAGAAGAAGACATTGTTGAAGAGGATTTCAGGTTTTCCCTCATGGATTCATGGTCAGGCTAGGGGGTGAATCGGGCAAGTGATTTGGCTGCCCTGTTATACTGTTGGAGGAACGTGGTTGTTCCTTTTGTCTTCCTGCGAACTGGTTTAGATATGTACTATTTTTCTTCTCTGTGTGAATGATCATATATCTGATATAATGTATTTATTAAATCTGAACTGAATTATTTCCCATCTCTGTTGAATGATTTAGTCATAGTTGTAGTGCAACTATTAAATTCGGTATGGGTACAAGAGCCTTGGCAAAATCTGTTCAAATGAATGAGGTATAAAAACTGATAGAATGCCCTACGAATCTAATGTTAAGTAACGTTTTACGGTTGAGTTAAAATCTAAATAAATACTAGAGGTTGCCTTTTATTTTTTACGACATTCGGGAGGAAATTGCATGGTAAAATCAGAAAATAGCCATTTTTGTAATGTAGATTACTGTTATACGAGAGTAGTTGTAGGGAATCCCTTTCCAATCCATCGAAGTTCCCAGTATAGAACCATCTGAATATAAATAGAGTTGAAACTAAGGTTATCTATGGGGTCTCTATATTTTTGTAAGTCTTTATATTTCTATAATTAATTATACACAGAGTTTGGATTGGGGTTGTATTTATGTACATATGAATCCAAAAGCAAACAAAATCTTGGTCAAACATATACATATATATATGCTTATGTATTATCGCTGGAACTGAACCGTATGAATTAGAATGAAAAATGAATCTCTACAACTGTAAGGTAGCTAGAGAGGTAGTGGGGGGGACCAGAGGGCCCATAGTGATAATAATGGAGGTCATTCAATGTAAAGTGGACTAGGTCCACTATATTATTAAATAAGGCCCACTATAGTAGTTAGATATAATAAATGAGCAATTAGATATAATAAAAGTAAGAGGACTTCTTAGAAGGTTCTAATTCTAGAAGATTCATTCTCTAGAATGTTCTTAGTTGATGGTAGCACTATATAAAGATGTTCAAGCAATGTAATGAGATATGAAAAGAAGTATTGTATTTGGAGCGGTAGGTCAATAGGAGGATGCCCCCTCGAAGAGGCAAGTGAACATGAGAGGATCCCTTCCATAACATGATCCATTGTATGGTGTTATCCTACTTCAAGGGTTTGGTAATAATAAAGTGTGGTTTCTTCTATCTTGTTTTGTGGATCTATTTTGTATTCAATATTTGGTTCTTAACAAGTGGTATTAGAGCACTTTCCTTGGGCAGACATTGTGGACAAATATTTTTTATTTTTGCAGATTTTTTTTTTCGGTGTAGAAAAAAGAAGGTCGCGACATTCTCAAAGTTTTTGGTATATTTCTATACAAAATTTGTTGAAAAGGGTTGTATATCTGAGTTCGTCTCAGAAAAACACCCAATTTGAAAAAAAAATCGTCTGAAACGGAGTGTGAGAAGTCAAGATATTGAAGTTTTAAAATCTGTAAATTTTCAGGATGTTTTCCGTGGATGGCGACGATATTTTTTTTTATTTATGTAGCATATGGAGGCTGAATTTGCCCAAATAAATTATAGATCTGAGTTCCTCTCACAATTTTACCCAATTTCAGAAAAAAAAAATCAGCCAAAACGGAGTCCGGGAAGTGAAGTTATGAACATTTTAACTTCAATAGTTTTTTAGGGTTTTTCGAGAAAAAGCCGCAATTTTCTGCTCTAACTTATTGGGTAAGTTCATAGGATGTTCAGATGGCTATTTCTTCTCAAAACCTGAAAAAAAATCTTGAATCATTTAAAGCCCAATTGTTTCACACATTGGATGACAGATTGGATGCATTTGTACATGGTCTGACAGACAGCCTCACAGACAGCCTCAATGATAATTTTCGTAATATTCAAGATTCATTGAATAACATACAAAAGAGATTTCTTATGGAGGGCCTCGAGGATGAATATAATCATGAAATATATGCTTGGTATGATTTTGAGGCAAATTGTGATGATTGGTATATGGATAGTTGTCATTTCTGGGATGACAACCACTTTCATATTTTATTTGATGACTCTACTCCACCTTCTATAGAGAACATCAATGTCCAACATCAGGATCTAGTTACCAGCATTCAGTCTACATATTCTACAGTGGTATTATTCATCCAAGATTCTGCTACGACCATTTTCCACTATGTGGATGGATCTTTTTATTTGGATCCACATGATAGGTGTCAGTCTTTGGAGCATCATTTGGAGTTGGTTATTGGGTTCCAAAATCTTCCACGGGGAGTTCACATGAGCACTTGGACATGGGACCCGAGCTTACAATGGTGGTTGGACTACTTCAGCATGGTGGATTTCCTCTTGGTTCTTCAATCTTCTTCAACATTATGGTCCATAATTATCCATGGGACCCTGATATATGGTTGTACATCAAGCATTGAGGACAATGCTTTCATAAGGGGGATGAAATGTAAGGTAGTTAGAGAGGTAGTGGGGGGGCCCAGAGGGCCCATAGTGATAATAGTGGAGGTCATTCAATGTAAGATGGACTAGGTCCACTATATTATTAAATAAGACCCACTATGATAGTTAGATATAATAAATGGGTAATTAGATATAATAAATGTAAGAGTACTTCTTAGAAGGTTCTAATTCTAAAAGATTCTTCCTCTATAATGCTCTTAGTTGATGGTAGCACTATATAAAGGTGTTCAAGCAATGTAATGAGATAAGAAAATAAGTATTGTATTTGGAGCAGTAGCTCAATAGGAGGATGCCCCTTCGAAGAGACAAGTGAACAGGAGAGGATCCCTTCCATAACAAGATCCATTGTATGGTGTTGTCTTACCTCAAGGGTTTGGTAATAATAAAGTGTGGTTTCTTCTATATTGTTTTGTGGATCTATTGTGTATTCAATATTTGATTCTTAACAACAGCAGTACAGTTTACAAATGACATCATACATTTATCAAGTTCAGTATACGCAACATGTAATTGAAAGTGAAAACTATTATGAGTAAGACATAATTACCCTACACAGTCAAAGTATCAAGAAGATATATATATATATATATATATATATATATATATATATAAACATTCATAGGGTCGCATCTTAGTGCTTGACTCGGATAAACCCTGGTCCTTAAATTTTCTAGTAGTAAACTAGGATCACGTCAAAGCAAACAAAAAACTAGAGCCTCATAGAGATATTATGAAAATGTTTGTACAAAAGGAGAAAATCCCCTTAAAAGCATAGACCTTCAATTTTATAGAAATTCATTACAAAAATAAAATATATAACGACAATATTCGAATTGCGCAGAGGTTCGAAACTGAAAATACTATTTAAAACAACAACCTTAATAACCAAGTGCCAGTCTAAGATACAACCCGAGTGGTGAAAAAATCCGATTAATACAATAGTCATTACAATGTTAAAAATACACAGGAAAGAAATTCATGTAGAATAATCTTCGAAAATATTGTTACTTATGAAAGCCAAACCATAAACTTAAGATTACAATTGGGAATTTTTCCCTCTTCCCAGCCACTATGGGAGACCGAATGCCATTACCGAACATCTACAAATCTAAATTGTAACCCTGTCTATTGGGTCTCCTCAAAGGTTACAAAAAGAAAAAGAACTCGAATACCTTTTTGTATTGAAGACGAAGAGGAAGATTCTGAAGTCCTTGCATATACAAAAGCCTAGGAGAATTATCAATCATGAGTATCAGTAATTTATATACAATAAAATAATAAGAGCACCAATAGAATGATAATTATTATTAACGGAATATACCAGGAAATACTTAACTTTTGATTTGTGGTCTCACACTTTTTTTCTTTTCCTTGTCGCTTGCTTTCTTGATGGATGTCTGGACCGAGGGAAGAGCGCGTAGTAAATCTCTGATGGGTTCTCGTACCAACAAGGCCCCATCATTAGTAACTTATACCAATACTTTGAACGGAAACAAAGACAACGAAACAAAAGAACAGTTACAGTAATCAATAAATTTAAACATAGTAAAATAGATGAAAGTATTAGATTCCTCAATACCCAAACCTTGGACTCTTAAACCCTTCCAAAATCAAGATTATAGAAAGTAATGAGGTCAAGTAGCCATTACAAAGAATGTCATAACCAGACCCCTGCGAGGTCTCCTTGCAACATTTAGTATCACTAGTACAAGGAAAACTTCTGATTCGATTTTCATTCGACAGAAGAAAATGCCCTTATAAAATACACATATAACCTTTTACTCAAGAGACACATACTGTAAGAAAGTTCAGGACTGGACGGGACATATTAAATAGATTTTGTAATTATACCAAATAAGCAATGGCTATGGGCTCCCTTGAACAGGACCAATTAAGGGTCTGAGCATAATGTCGACGGGTGGACTCACCCTTTGCAAAGGATAGATTGAGATGTGAAGGAGGTGTCCAACCCTGGTCTCGTTGTATAACCACAGGGTAGGAGCGTGAAGAAGTATGACTTTTGGGCATATCGAAACCCTAAACTAAATTACGAAGAGACTAAACCGACAAGTCTCTGAACTTTGAGAGTGAGGAGACGGAGTGACGAAACCCTCGGTATACCGAAATAGAAATACATGATTAATCTAAAATGATTTCAGAACAAGATTAATCCCGAAGGATTTCCAGTATTCGCGTTAAGAGAGAAACGTAAACAAACTCTGTGGTAAGAACTACAGAATAAAAGGACCATCATCGATTTAAAACTCCAAATCTCTACACCTATGTTTAAGATATGATAGCTTAATAGAAAACTTACCAGGGAGATGGGCTTTGACGACTAGATTGTTGATCAATGACTTCCAGCACAATAATCCCCACACCAGAGGAGCCACACACAGAGCTGATGTTTTTTTCCCAAAGAGTCACAATGACGAGGAAGGAGCTCACATAACCCTAAGTCGAGGGTGAACTACCAAAGTAAATGTCAAAGTACGTTGGGCCATGTGTTAGGGAAACTTGGCAAGACAAGATTAGGGGAAGGTTGTTTGTAGGAGCAAATCCTTAACTTCTATGATAGGCACATCTTCCGCCCTTAATTCCCTTAATACAAATTTAATGGTTGTCCCTTTCGGAAAGTGACTAATCAAGACTAGTTAGGGTTAACTGCAAAGTTTAAGTTAGACTATGGACAATGTCTATTGGTAAGTGCAGTTAAGACTCAGTTGGATAGATTTTTTTCACAATATTTCCTTACCAAAAATGTGTTAATCTTAGTGTTTAAAAGAATTGTAATCATAAGGAATTCACGAAAAGAATCCTTTTAACGACCTAGGATGTCATGACTTATTTTACTAGGCCTTGTACATTCTATTGTTTTGGGTATAAGTGTTATGTAGTTTATATCTTTGGGTACAATGTATGTGTTAAGAAGGAACTAGGAAATTTTGGAGAGGCCCTTGTATCACGTTCTAATTCATTCTGGTGTAATATTGATCTCATATGATGGGAAATAAGTAAATCTATCATCATAATGAACACCACTACCTCTTCGTTACGAAGTCTTATAAGTAAAAATGGAAAATTAGTGCCTTAGAAATTTTTTTTTTATGCCAAATTTGAGGTTCATTACACTAAGGAGGCATAGTTTTCTAGGTAGTGGCTTTATTAACTTACCATAGTTAAAATCGCAACGTGCCCTTCAAGACGCACTATGTGCTCCAAGGTTTGTTCTGTCTCTACGGTTGGGTGGAACATGGATGTTACATTTGTTTTCCCAGCATAACTGTTTCAGATATGTTATCTTAATTGTTTACCTTTCATGCTATTGCAGTACTGAATGGTTGATATATATATGTAAGTAATGATCTATAAAGGTGTCCCTTATGGCTCATAATAGATTGATTGATTTATATTCCTATACAAATGTAGATAAGTTGTTTATTTACTGATTTGTATGTAGATGAAGAACCACATATATGTTACAGAATTGTGTAGAATACAGATTGAAGCTGCTTATATATATGTTAGTATTTCATGTTGGATTTGACTTGCTCTTAACTATAGAATCTATATTTAGGCTACAAAATTGATCTACATAGATAATTGTGTCCGAACTAAATCTAAATAATCTCCTTATGGAGATATGTCAACATGAAACTAACTACTTCAGAAAAGGAAAACAAGTGAAACAAAATGATCATATTGCATCGAAGACAATAATAAGTAAATTGTATATTTCTTACTACTTCCAATACATTGTCTCTAGAATGAGTAGAGTGAGGAAATACTCATGCGATAAGAATTGAGTAAATAGATAGGGGAATTAAAAGTCATGTACATATATATTAATGCAAATGATTATATGAAACAATAGTTCTTAGAGATCAATATTGAAAATATATTTATGCAATTTGATAGGCCACTCATGTATGACAAAAAGGCCTTGTATATTTCTTTCCAAATAAAAATATTCATACAATAGGGTTATACATGCCCAAATAAATTATGTGAACTATTTAAAAAAAAAATTAAAGAATCCACACAAACTCTCTATAACAGATATAGTGAAGAAAAAAAGTGATCGCAAATGTCTCGTTCAATCTATGAAAGAGAATCTTAGTAAGAGGCTAGTTTTTTATGGAACCTGAGTACCTTTTAGATATAGGAAAGTCTCCCCTTGTGAATTCTAAGCATACAATTTTTACCCTACAAAGTGGAACCAAAAGTATTACTATCTCCTCAAATTACTTAAAGGAAAAATAAACAGAAGAAGAAAGGAGCGTAAACTTATCTCGGCCCTGGATTTAATTCCGTTCATTTTTTCTCTTGTGAAGTAAGTTTGGTTGACAGGAGAAGGAGGCTCATAGAAGTATGATGGGTTCCCTACAAATAAAAGGGGACCCATCATCAAATTCCTATCCATATAAAGATTCAAGAACCGTGATTTGAAAACCAGAGACAAATAGCAGAGAGCCTTTACTTTTATCAATCCAATACGTGCTTCAGGCATTTCTTTAAATACGAATAACAGGGTTACCATGAAGTTAACTATTGCATTATCAAGAGGAAATTATATCTGATCACATTATAACAAGAATCAAATGAAGTAATTATAGATCCTAACTACAAAGATAACGATAGAAATTAAAAGAGTCATATATATCAACATTTCCTCATAGAACAAACATATCCCTTAACATAGGGTAATCAAGAATCAAATGAAGTAATTACAGAGACAACGATAGCAATTAAAAGAGTAAAAAATATCAACTTTAGACAGATCCATTAACATAGGGTAACTACACAGAACGTTAATCTTATTGCATAATGATAAAATATAAACAGTGCCAAGGATTACAGTAAACTTCAAGAAAACAACATGAGAACCCAAGACAACAATATTCGACGGACAAACTGGAAATTCGTTATCAAAATGATTTGGGTATTGGCCTTCACCAGAGTTAAGACGAGACGGTTATGTCGAGTTATCAAGAGTAAATTAAACACTATTAAGGAAGAATTCCTAAATTATTTTATGGGACTCCTTTCCATACGCAGAATATCCCTTTCTATAGCTTACATAATCGTTAATATGTGCCTATTCAAGCTTAAGTCGGGAACAATAAATCGTAAGATGTAGGATTCTGTACAAGCGAATAGGAAGAACAACTTTATTTAAATACAACAAAACTCAAGAATGTAACTACCTACTATGAGTTGTGTAAAAATACTTCACGAGTTAGGAAGGTATAAGATGATTCCCGGGTTATGTCTGGAATGCGGAAATGGGAAAACGGGTCCCTCAACCGTGAAACATTGTCAAGGAGGAACGTCCCTGTAAGCTATTGTTATAACACCCTAAGATTTAACTTTAATACTTGGACCAGAAACATGTTAAGCATACTATCTTCCAGTTTCCTAGGGTAAAGTAGAAGCACTACTGCTACACATCCTTAAATATTATACACGGGTTTTTCTTTCTGGACCCTTTAAAACTCAGAGAGAAGAGTGAATTAGACTGAACAGAGAAAAAAAAACACTCTACTAAGAATTTTATTCGAAAAAATATATCAACACCCAGAATCTTACCTTGTTCTTCGAAGCACGCCAACTTGTACAGTGACCATGGCTCGCTGCTTCATCCATCTACACCCAGAGACATGACGCTAATTCCTTTGTTCTATAGAGTAACTAGGCTACAAGAAATAACTCTATGGAGGAAAAGTTTAGAAAAACATAGTAACGAAGTCGAGTTCAATGAGTGTTATGGTGCCTCGAGTCCATTGCTCATAGTGGAATAATGACAGAGTACACCTTTCCAGTTGCCATGTGAAAACCACGAAGTGGAGGGCCTGCATTGGTTAGGTCCCTGCAGCGTAGACTGTGTTTTATGTGCTTATGCTACACCTTTAATGCATTTAAAGAACAACATCAACTTCATAGATTTCCTAGTATAGGTTTTAATTGTCATCCACTTTCTCATTAAGAGTCATCTTACCCTTTGCATCATTGGTTAATGTAAACATATAAATTTTCGTTAAGACATGGGTGTCACTTGTGTTGGGGTAAACCTAATAAATAACCACAATTATTCCAACGTTTTGTTCCATAACCATGACCATTGGAAATAACCTTACGTCTTCTTAATTAAGTTATAAGTGTGTCTTCTTGAATATCCCATAAACAAATTAATATGGGAAGAACCTTTATGCTGTAATGTACCCCAAAATTCACTAAATAATTTTTTTTTTATTGATGAGGAAATAACATTTATAATTCGCTTAACCTTCGTGACACAAGAATATATCTTTAACAAAAATTCGAGTGACTATGAAGTTTAATGTCCAATTAAATTTATTGTTACTATAATGTAATTTCACTTTCATTAGATTAATTCCTAATCTAAGATAACCTCTTAATGTACTTGAAGTTCTCACATCTGATTGCATTGTTAAAGGTTAAATAGTACCAATAAGTTCCTATTAAAAAGAATCTATTGCACATATAGAAGGTCGCATCATATCCATGCTAATCATAAAAAGAGTTATAATTCTAAGATAAGAAATTAGAGATTTAAGTGACTATGGTGTTATGTCCCTAGTGGACTAGGAGACATAACTACTATAGACTAAGCGCTAGGGTGAAGAACCTTCTATACTTACCATACCAAACATCCCAAAGTATAAGTTCACGGGTAGCATACTATATCTAGCGGTACTTATGTAGGAGGTTTTCCATTCGCAGTTAACAAGCCGACCGTTTTGGTTACCTGTCTACTTCAGTACTTACATGATTTTGATAATGATTTACGTGGACGCCAGGTTGGTATGAACCTAGGCCGATGTTTGGTCTTGGCATTTAATCTAGGCAAGCTCATTAATGGTGAACTGACCAACCCTAGTACCCTTTAGGCCTATCACTGTGGCGATCTTCCCACTATGGGTTTGACACTTCAGATGATTCACATGTCGAGGAGTGGGGTGGTGTACCAGACACTCTTCCCCACCCTCTAGGGGTTTTATATTACATTAATCCCTTCGTAACTCTTCTCATGAGTCTATTCGACTTGGTCATCTTCCTATTTATGCTCTGCAACTGGTGTTATCGCTCGACCCTGTGAGGGTATTCCACCCTCGAAAACTATTCGGCCCCATGGAATACTCGACCTTGGAGATAGTGTTTGGATCTACACAATAAGTACCTAATTGCCTTTTAGATGTAATATTTTAACTATTCGGCCCCCTTGAATACTCGACCTTGGAGATAGTGTTTGGATCTACACAATAAGTACCTAATTGCCTTTTAGATGTAATATTTTATGGTGAAGTGTTTTTATCCTGTGTTTAGGGGAAATCCCTCCTTATGGAAACTAGATTGTTATATAAAAACCCTTTGAAAACACTTTCGATGTCTGGTGTAAATATATTCTCTCCGTGGAAAGAAGCTTTGTGTAATTTAAATACATTGTATTCTATGTGTGTGAGCTCCTCCATTTATACAATGAATATTATTTTAAGAGTAGTTTCGTTTTGCAATTATAAATGTGGGGTTCCCTCCTTGGTAGGAGTAGACTGTGAGTATAAATAATCTTTATGATTTTATCCTCCATCTAAGTATTGTGTACTCCTCTGTGGAATTAATCTTTGTGTATTCATTTTTTTGTGGGTTTTTCCTTCAACTAAGTGTCATGTAATTATTAGTGGAAATAATATATGTGTATTATTTCATTGTGGGTTTTACCCTCCATCTACTGCAATAGTGTAATTTTTTTTGGAAATGATCTTTGTATGTCATTTCTTTATGGTTTTTACCTTCCATCTATTGCATCATGTAAATCTTTGTAAGTAATTTCTTTGTGGGTTTTACCCTCCGTCTATTGCATCATGTAAATATCTGTGGAAATTTAGTCTTTGTGTATCATCTCTTTATAGTACTACTGCTCTCTAATATCTTTATGAAATCTTTTATTCTCGCGGGGTGATTCGAATACACATGGTAAAAGACCCGCTACTTTTGTCTATGTTTTATATTTGCGATTTTCATTTGTTTTAAGTATTACTCTTATCTGTACATAATGTAACTTTGATTCAAGTAAATTTATCCCACAGTAACTTCGACCCTCTATCAAGAGTTGAATTACTCTTTTCCAAATTAATATTTAATGGTTATTATAACTCATTTATTGTTTTTCTGTGGTATCCCTATTTACTTTGTCAAGCTTGTAACCTATAGGATATCAAGATTTTTGTTCTCAATTGAAAGACTTTCTTATGTTTTTCTATTTGTGCAATTAATAATAATTTTCGCAAGTGTATACATTGATGATGAGTCCCTTTTTGTCTTGTGAGGGAACTAATCAGATGAAAAACACACCCACTCCCCTCCCCTTCTCTGTCTTGGATTGATGGCTTCTCAAGTCAGTGAGGATGCTCTATATTAGCATAGAATCCCAAGTTAAGTAATTTTAATTCTTTATTTGATGCATATTTAATAATTTTGTACCTTAGTAAGTTACTAAAATCATTTATATGTTTGTTAGAGGTTTGGGAGGAACCCCATGCACTTGGAAAAGTACACGACCTGTCCACAAAAGGTATTAGGGTTCCATCTTCATCCACCATTCCTTGTGAGTATTCACGGACAGAATTATGTAGTTCTTTAAGTTTATTTTTCATCTAGATAGGGAGTTTGGGTATACAAGGAACTCAAAAACTGTAACATTTTGATCCTTTGATCTATTGATGGTAATAAAGATGTGTATCAGTTGTTCCTTTCATATTTGACAAGACATCTATTAGGACTGTTATTCTTTTATTCGACATAACAATACGAATGATAAAGTAGTTGTGTTTATATATATATATATATATATATATATATATATATATATATATATATATACTACACTGATAAAAATCATACTACCACAACTATTTTACATAGTGGCAACCATATCAACAAATATGGCTATACAGTCCTTTCACAATAGATTTCTTTATGAATGCAATAAAAAGGATATGGAAACAACTCTATAAATACTAAAAAATCATTAACATAATACCAAATTTATATACACATGTGAAAATACATATCTAAAAAATATGATGCTGGGAACCAAATGGAACATCTACGTTCCACCCAACCATAGAAGATAAAAACCTGATGCAACCCCCCTTCTCTTCTCGGGGTAGCACGACCTCTCGATCTAGGATCGTTCAAGTATTTGATTCAGATCGATTCTTCGGGCATCTCCTTGGCCCCAAAACCTTGTCCAAAGGCCTCGATATTTTTCCACTTGCTTCAAAACAACGAACGAGGACCTCTGAACACCCACATAGTCTTCCAAGAGACCCCAGGCCAAACTACGGGCAAACTCTGCTGATACCCGATGATTTCAGGCCTTTTCCTCCTCCTGGTACATGTCCGAACTCACCTGAACCTCTCAAGCACTTTTCCTAGCTTCTTGTATCTTCAATCCTGATTTTGAGGCTTTAGCCTTTTTTCCTCTGGAGTCAATTGCATGTGGTTGTAGGATATGACCTAAAGCCTACTCAAAGGGTGCTTTGGAGCTTTGAGGTCTGGGAGTTTTCACTTCACCACTTGCCAATTCTTCCTAACTTCGAACTTGTGAAGTTCAATTGCCGCGAGAGGGATTGACGGTCCTTTCTCTTTGAACAAATCAACGACCCACAACAAGTTTGGGCTCCAACCCTTCAGCAAATTCCCAAACACTACTCCAAAAAAATTCCAGAGTGGCAAATATCTGAAGTTCGAAATATGATGCCATGTGTCCTAAGAGAATTGACAACTCTGATTCACTTTGGGACACCGAGCTTTGGCAGTTCCCGAGTCTTCACCCATGCAAACCTCCAGAGAGAAATCTTTCCAGAATGTCGGATCTTCTGACATGCATCCTCTACTATCGATGAATCAGATCTATTTTGGCTTCGACCAATTTTCTCCCTAACTCTCCTCGCTATGAATCGTTCGAAGTGTCAAACCTCTGAAGTCTCTCATCTGGCGACACGTGTCTTGCTCTAACTTACGGTCACAATTGACCCCAATGCTATGGAATTCATAAGTTTCCAATCCACACGACTCCACTTTCTTTGAAATGGTTATCCTCTGAAATGAAGGATCTGCTAACACATGTCCTCTACTGATAGACGACTCAAATGAATTCCAATGCTCTAACCTTCGAGAGTTCTTTCTCCACCCAATTCACTTTTCTCCCAGAGTGACCTTCTTCCAAACTGGAAGATCTTCCGCCATGTGTCCAATGGACATCTAGGATGACTTTTGGACTCTGGACTTCGGGAATCCTTGCTCTTCCACACTACAATTCATTTGATGTGCTCATGCTCCGGAGTGTAGGATCTGACGACACTTTTCTGTATTATCCTCAAATTTTAGAATATTAAATTCTAAGTGAACTTTGAAATAAATTTTAGTTTTTGGAAAATTTGGATTTACAAATTATTTTCCATTTATGGAAAATCAGATTTTGGATATTTGATTGTTGTAATTAATTATTTGATGACTGTTGGGAAACGATTTGACTTGCCCAACTATCCTCTTTTATTTGACACATGTGTAAGACAAACTTTTAATAAATTAAATGCAGGAAGACAAATGGAATATCCGAGTTAAAAATAGTTGACCATCACTCCATGAGTGGGGAACAAGGTTGAGTTACCTCAAGGATGATTTTTACAAGTGAAAAATGTGGAGTTTGACCACTAGCAACCCCTACACATTAGGGATTTGTAAAGCTGTGAATTTCCCAAGTGTTAACTCCCAAAGTAAAACCGTTCTTTCGGTTGAACTTTGTAGAGTATATCCTGGCTATTGGTCGTATGCTTAAGCTACTTTTTGTGTTTTTATAGTTCAAGAAAATTTTTGGTTTTGATTCTGTCAAGAGATTGGAAAAACAACAGCTTTCGGTGCTTTGGGTGAGCCCCCAGCGTGCTCATTAACCACCGAAAGCGTTCAGTTTTGTCAGATAAGTGGTCGATTTCAAAAGCAAGCAACCACCGAAAAGGTTTGAACGCGCAAAAAGAAGGCTCGTGCTTTCGCACGAGCCAGATGTCAAATTGCGCTGTAATGATGAGAAGTTCAAACCGCCGAAAGTGCGCGTCGTGGGAGTTGATGTTCGTTCGTGGGTTTCAACCGAAAGCTCCAAAACTCCTGCGCGTTATTCACTGCAAAATCATTTTCAAATCTGCGCCAAGCGGTGATAGACAGAGACGGTTGCACGGATTCTTCTCCCTCCTC
>ML782997.1:16478-27355 GCA_009831015.1 Picea engelmannii
TAGTGTATCGAGAAAATGAGAGATGTCATTATGATTAGATTAAATCCAAGTAAATGCCCTTTCAAAGGCACGTAATAATTTCAATGAGTGTATTTACTTAAGATTGAATATCTTTATATGTGAAATGAAAAGAGGCTCAAATTAAATTTTCTCAAAAAAAATAAAAATTAATTAATGCCAAAGGCCACGTGTGGGATGTTTTTACAATTAAGTACACACTTTATAGCTATAAGTTAGAAATTTTATTCCTCTTCACATTTTCAATGCGAGAGAACGAGTCCAAGATAACTTCGGAGTTAGAAATTTGATTCTCTCCACATTTTCAATGTGAGAGAACGAGTTTAAGATATCTTAGGAGTGTAACGAGTTGAATAAAGATAATCATATATATATATATATATATATATATGTTTTTCAAATAATTCATAAATATATTACATTAGCATGCTTAGCATGCTTTTTAATGAGTAAATGAGAATGACGAAGTAAATCAAGGGATATTTTCATGTTAATATTGTTAATAAGAATCATAAAAATATTACAATTAAATTATTTTATTTCAAAATTTGTCATGGAAACATTTGTTCTATCTTGAACATTTGTGATTGCAACATCTAAGTTATTTCTAGAGCCATCACAACATCTAGGTTCTTTGTAGCTCTGTTGAAGACCATGACAATGTTTTGCTATGAAACACAATGTTACACAAAATGACCAACTAACATTAACGATGATGCAATGAATAGCAGTGGACAATAGCTAAGTGTTTTTCTTCTCCGGTCTTAGTCTGTCCTAGTACGAATAACGGTCTATAGTCATGAGACAAATATAAATTATAAACATGGGTGGTGGAGATGAATGAAATATATCCCAAGGGAGAGGGAATAACCTTGGAATGTCTAGTAAGCCATCCAAAGCCAAAGATTGGAACGAGGTCCTTTCAAAGACGAAGTGTGAGGCATTGGAAGCAAAAGTTGAATCTTGTCTACAATAGGCAGAGATAAACATGTTGGCTCTTCTTCAGGAAGAGAAACAATAGAGAGATGTCTCCCATGAGAAGATGACACATTCCCTTTTGCAACAGATGTTGCAGGAAGATAAGGATAAAAAGTGCATGGAAACACGTTATGCAACAATATGTCAAAGAGTTACAATGGAAGATGATAAGCCATTGGGTCTTATAAAGGTTGAAAAACACATGCACATGCAATAGTTATTCAAACAAGAAGGGTCACCAACCCTATTTGTAGTAAGAGGGAGATGAAAATTAAAAATTTGAAGGAGAAGTTTGAAAATCAATTACAAATTTTATGTAAGCATGGTATACTTGATAAACTCAAAGAAGTTTAATTAATAATGTCAACATTTTGAATAAAGTTTTTATAAAATACAAACATGATCTTCAATAATGTGAAAATGTTGGTTCTTTTACTAGGAAATGATACAATAACAATTGAAAAGTGGAATAAGTTGTTTTAGATTTATTGCACTATTGCAAATTGGTATTTTAAAATTAGAGTGAATCTTTCTTTTACTTAATCTTAATTTTAATTAAGCTATTTATATTTTAATTTATGAATTTTACTTAATCTTTCTTTAAGAAATTTATTTTCAAATCAACCACCAATTCACTCCAAATTTGACATAGATTTATGATACAAACTACAAGTAATTATGATTAGCTATATGATATAGTGTGCACATGATTTGAAATTTCAATGATGTTTCTTTATTAAATATTTATTTAATTAGTTATAATTTTGATCAAATTACACTTCTTTTCATAATTGATATGTATTTTCCTTTGTGATCTATGGAGTGGTTTTAGTTGTATTCAATTTTTCAATTTCTTTTAAAAAATAACTTATAAATAAATATTTTATTCATGATTGAGAGATTTAATAATAATAATGTAATGTGAAATATGATTTAAAATTTCAAGAATAATTCTTTAAAAACATATTATGTTTTTTCTATAATTCCTCACCCCATTAAATTAATCACAATTTTGATCATTACAATTCTTTTTATTCATATTTATTCTTTTTAAGTTGTATTTTAATTATTGTAATGTGTTAATCACTCTTAGTTTCATTTAATTTTTCAAACATTTATATTGGGAAGCTCCTTCAATGAACATAGATCATTATGTGCGAGTGTATATCACTTTACCAATGACACAACAGTTACACTCATATATTTCATGTAAACTCAAAGAAATAAAGCAAAATAGCAAAACCATAGATCTTTATTCATATATAGCTCAATAACACTATGAATAGATCTATGTTCTCCATGGAACTTTGAAGTGCATAAAGCCATTTAAAATATGAAACCTACTCATTTTAAAAGGTTTATATAAGACAAAGTACACTCCTTAATTGAGGTAAAGGGATTTCTATGGATTTTAAGGTAAATTTTGGTTTTTCTAATTTAAAAAAGTTTAATTTATTTAATTTGATTTAATATGGTAAAAAAATTGAATAAAAAAATTCTTTATTTTCTTTGATTTTGATAAATATTGTATATTTAAATTAATATGAATAATATAGTATGAGTAGGCCTAATAATTAAGAACATATGTTTCCTCCTAAAAAATCAAGTAGATTGAGGAGGTTTCATAAAAAAATAAATTATTATTTAAAAAAAACTATAAATATGATCTCTTTATAATATATTAAATTATTTTAATCATAAACTATTTTAAAATTAAATAAAAATGTTTGATAGATGATTAATATTGTAAATCCAAAAATATTTAAAAAAAAACTATAAATTTAGATTTTCTTTTTATAATATATTAAATTGTTTTAATCATAAACTCTTTTATAATTAAATAAAAATGTTTTTAAAATTATCTTTATTAAATTTTATTTTTTTTTTTAATTTTCCAAATATATTTATTAGAAACAATTATATATATATATATATATATATATATATATATATATATATATATATATATATATATTTTTTTTTAAATTTAATAATAATAATAATTCTTTTGGAATTATCTATATTTTAAAAAGAATGTCATTCTCTTAAATGTGGTGATTTTGAAACAACATTTTTATATATTTTTTTCAATTTTAATGTTATTCTCTTAAATGTCTTGATTTTGAAACAACATTTTTAAATGGATTGATTTTGAAATAATATTTTTAAATGTATTGATTTTGAAACAAAATTTTTAAATGCATTGATTTTGAAATAATATTTCTAAATGTATTGATTTTGAAACAATATTTTTATATTATTTTTTTCAAATTTTCATTATTAAAATTGAAAAAAAAAGCAATGCTCAAAAACATATAAAATATAAATTTGTATTTATATAAAATAAAATATAATATAAAAGATCCAATATGAAATATATTATTTATATTATTATAAAGTCAAAATGTAACAACACCTAAAATGCAAGATATAAAAGATAATATAATGGGTGTGCTCTGTTTTTCTTAATCAACTGGTAATATTGATTTAACACTAATGATTGGCATATGCATAAAGTTATTAAGTAGTTGTTACAATATATATAAAGTAAAGTTACGATATATCTATTACTACTATAACAAACAAAAACATTTCCTTAACAAACAAGAGATATTATTATTATGGAAATTGTAAATATACAGTAGTAATGGAAATTGAAGAAATATATCATAAATCAAATTAGATGGATTTAATTTTACAAAATGCCCATCAATCAATAGCATTCACAACAATAGCAACTGCAATATTATCTCTCAAATGGAAAGATCAGTATTATCTCTCAAATGAAAAGATTCTATACAAAATGTGTCACCATAGTATAGGTACGGTGGTGCCAACCTGTTCAACATCAGATATCAAAAGTAATATGAGGTCATCACCACATAAAATCTTTGTCATTTCACCAAGAGTTCCATTTTCTTCTGAAAATCCAGTTGCACGTACCTCAACAAAGGACTTGAAAATCCAGTTGCACGTACCTCAACAAAGGACTTGGAAACTTTCTTGAAGCCAACCTGCCTTCAAGTAAAACCCTACAAATGAGATCTCTGACCATACCAAACTTACATGCAAAGATTACAAATATAAGATGTATTTTCAATCAAAATAATGCAGTAAACAAAAAACCAACAGACCTATGGTTCATGAGAATCCTACCACAGTCCAAGTTATCACAAGTTAGTTGATTCAATAACTTTGAACCATGAATGCTTTTGAATTGATGTACAAAATCCTTCGAGATACCTAGTGCCAGAGTATGTAACTGCCTTAATGTTGTTATCAACGACCATCTTTGTAGGAAAATTCACTTCTGAAATTGTATTTTGAGAACAATTTGAGGATGATATTAAGCTCTTATCAACAAGAAAGATATGTTTGTGATATTCACAAACCTACCATGAAGGACCATGGACCGAGGGGATTGGAAACGTCCGGGAAAGGGTTCCTGACATAGAGAGGGCCTTTTCTGATCAATTGTCTGATTAGACCATCTATTTGATTGATTAAAACGACCCAAATTGTGCAAGCCTGCAGTTCATGATAAACTATCTGTGTCAAAAGAATAAAACGAATAAAACAACCCAAATTGTGCAACCCTTCAGTTGATGATAAACTATCCATGCCAAAAGAAAAGGAAAATGAAATATTTGGTAAGTGATTGCCTCCTTTGAGCACCCCTTGCAGACTTTTGATGTTCTTAGTGTTTCAAAGTTCTTTTGCAATTTCCTTGGAAAACAGCTTTCAACCTCAGTAAGTTTTGCTCAAATGGCATTTTAACCTCGGATAACTATCTTCTCGGCCTCCAAGAAACAACAGTTCCTTCACAGGACAAGAGCTCAGGGAACTCTCTCAAGAAACCACTTCATGACTTCAACACAAGAACATTCACTTTGTGTGTATGTTGTAAAGATGCCATAAAATTCCGCACAATTAGAATTCGAAAACCAGGAGCTGTCATTCTACCCTGTGATCATTCTTCAATCAATTCTCCCAACGAAGACTGGCCTTTTCCTGAACACCAGAAGGATTTTGATTGTAATTACAACAATGTCATCCTCCTATTTATCAATTTTGAACCCTCCTACGAACTAAAAATTTACCCCAATTTTAACACTCTGAATTGAAAACCCTCCTACCAATAAAAATTTCACCTAAATTTCAATAGCTCAAATTAAAAAACCCTCCAACCAATAAAAAATTGATTCAAGTTTAATGGCCACATTAAGAAACCCTTTGCCCAAATAAAATTTAACCTAACTGCAATACCCCACAATGAGAAACCCTCTCCCCAGCTAAAAATTCATCTTAACTATAATACTCATGTTCTCTGAATTAACCCCAAAGCATTTCTGCATATTTTTCAAGCTGCAGTTTCGGGAAAAATGCACAAAACCTCACACTAATATTTCAACCTTTGAATTCTAGGAAAATCAATTACAAAATAACTTCACATGCACAGTTTTATTATAGAAAGTTCCATTATATCTTAATTCTTTCACTGCATCAACTCTTGCAGGTTCTAACATAGAAATTGACAAAACTCTAATGGTGTTTACAGTAATTTTTAAAAAAGAAAATACTGAAATGGAAAATACCTTTAGATTCAGAATGCCAACGTCGCTTCTGTACATATAATCACCATCGAATTCTTTCTTCCAAAGGCAAAGGCAAGAAAGATGAAAAATTCAAAGGCAAGAAAGATGGAGGAGGCATTATTAGATAAACTTATAAAAATTCAAACAGAGAAAACAAGGATTTGGATAGGAAATCGAAACGAGAGTATTTGGTAAGGAATTTTACTTCCTCTATGACTCTCTGCACACACTCTGTTATGGCCTTGTGAAATTGGCCCAATAATATGCTTCTAACTAATTCAGGCCAAGGCAAAGCCAAATTTTACGAATGTTCCACTTCTGGCACACGGGCATGGTAGAACAGAAACACATCAATAATATTCTTCCAACTAATGCAAGCCAAGGCAACGCTAATTTTACCAATGTTCCACTTCCGACACATAGGGGAACGGGAGCAAGGAAATGCATCAAGGGCATATGGAAGCAGCGCCCAAATTCATGGGAAGCAGCGCCCATCGCGGAGGCAGATATTTAATTGTTGAAAGGAGGCGGTGCAATGCTGAGAGTAAACTGTAAAATAAAATAAGCTTTTTGTATTACATCCACGACATTGACATTTGCAATGACGTTATCAGTTTACTGATAGTTCAGTTTAAAAGGTGATGGTCGATGAGTTTTTTGAAAGACGAGACAAAGATGACAAGGATGGTTGTTTCAGATGGTTATTTAGGAAAACCTGTCAAACTAGTTGACAGATATTTAACAAAAGTTCTTCCTAAAATATACCTTCGACATAATTATTTAACTTCTCTAAAGACATTCTTTCTTAAAAACTTCATAAAAAACCACGAGAAAACCACTTGAATTGAAAGTCTTAAAAAACCACGAGAAAACCACTTGAATTGAAAGTCTTAAAAAACCACGAGAAAACCACTTGAATTGAAAGTCTTAAAAGTAATGTTCACAAGCATTCTAATTAAGAATGACTTTATCCATCTAAATTCATACCTCTTATCTCTTCATGGAAATTGTGGATACTTAAGATTGAATATGTAAAATGAAAAGAAGCTCAAATTGAATTTTTCAAAAGCCAAAATTAATGCCAAAAGACACGTGTGGGATGTTTTTACAATTAAGTCCACACTTTATAGCTATAAGTTAGAAATTTTATTCCTCTCCACATTTTCAATGTGAGAGAACGAGTCCAAGATAACTTAGGAGTGCAACGAGTTAAACAAAAATAACCACACAAATACATTTTTTCTTTCCAAACAACTCACAAATATATTATATTATTTAACTTCTCTAACGACATTACATTTCTTATTGGAAACTTCATAGAAAACTACGAGGAAACCACTTGAGTTGAGAGTCTTGAAAGTGATGTTGACAATCTTGAAAGTGATGTTGATAAGCATTCCAACTAGGAATGACTTTATCCATCTAAATTCATGCCTCTTATCTCCTCTTATCTCTTCATAGAAATTGTGGATACTTAATTTCCTATCTCTTCTAGCAAACTATGTAGAAAACTTTAAGAAAATATTTTATGGAGAAAACTTTAGAAAATACTCTATTCATGTAAATTTATATCTCTTATTATTTCATGGAAATTGTGGAGACTATTCCTTATCGATATGTCTTTTCAGAAATTATGGAAAAACTTAAGAAAATACATTATCCATGTAAATCCATACCTCTTATCTCTTTATGGAAATTGTCTTCTATAAAGGAAATTGTCTTCTCATAAACTATGGGAAAACTTAAGAAAACACATTATCTATATAAATCCATAACTCTTATCTCTTCATGGAAATTGTGGATACTTAATTCTTAGAGGTATCTCTTTTTGGAAATTATGGAGAAAACTTTAAGAAACCTCTTTTTTCTTCTTCGACTTTAAAGTTTTTATAAATATCTCTTTTTAAAATTGTATAACTAAACTCTTTATGAATATATCTTCTTGGAATAAGTGGGGATAATGCAAAGAAATTATTTTAAAGAGTAGAGTATATCTTCTTGGAAGATCAATCTTCTAAATGTTTATGGTACTTGCTTGGAGCGTAAAGTTTTCTGGACTACTCTTTCAAACACCGATCTTCTTTCTATGAAAATTCTTGTGATTGTGAGGGACTTAAATCTTATGGTCTCTAATGGAGAGGTTTGGGGAGGCTTTGCTTCTTCTGGCCAGCTTGCACATTTTTTCAACTCTCTCTTTCTATCACATAAACTTATTGATGTCTAGCCAGACAAATTAGTCCTAACTTGGCGTAATGGGCACTCGGGTACATATTTGATAGCCAAGAGATTGGACAGGTTCTTGGTTTTGGAGGATCTGCTCCTGGATGTTAGACTTTATCGATCATGGGTGGAATTTCCCTTTGTGTCGGACCACACACCAATATTGTTACAGCTAGAGAAAAATAATTTTCCTAAAGCTTACCCATTCAAATTCAATTCTCAATGGCTCTCTGATAAATTCTACGACAACATGGTTCATAAGCTTTGGACTGATCAGAATTATCTTCAGGAAGGAGATAAACAATGTTGTTTTATAAGGAAGTTAAAGGACCTTAAAACTCTTACAAAAACATGGGCAAAAGAGTCGAGGGACCGAAATGTTAAAGTTCTGGAGAACCTGGAAGGAAATGTAAAAAATCATTTGAGGTTTCTCTCAAAGGGTTGTTTACTTCCGAAGGTGGAGTCTAATCTCATTAAACTTGAATTTGAAAGGAATAAGCTTCTAAAATCTCAGGAGGACCTGTGGCGACTCAGAAGTCAGGAAATTTGGGTCCAAAGTGGCGATCAAAATACCAAGTTTTTTCATCAGTTTGCTAATCACAGGAGAAATAGCAAACATTTATGGAAGATCAGAGATGATTCAGGGTTTATTTACAAAGGTCAGAAAGCGATAGTTATGGAGGCAGAAAATTATTTCAAGAGCTTCTTTAAATCCACTGATATTGTTTCAACAGTAGAGCAGGTTGGGGTGGCGGGTCTCTTTTCAAGGTTGATTAGCGAGGATGAAGCGAGAGATATTTATTTTCCAGTTATTATAAAGGAATTGGAATCGGTTTTATCTCAGTTTAAAAGAGAAAAAAATTCCAGGGCCAGATGGCTGGACAGTGGAATTTTTCTTACATTTCTTCGATTTAGTTCATGAGGATATTTTGGATTTGGTGGAGGAGGTCCGTTCCTTTGGTTGAATTGCAGGAAGCCTAAATAACACTTTTTTAGCATTGATCCCTAATATCAATAAACCACAAAACTTTGGGGATTACAAACCTATTTCTTTGTGCAACATGGTTTATAAAGTTATTTCAAAAGTTATCGCCAATCGGATCAAAACGATTCTGTTGGCCACGGAAGTCACTCCTGGATTGCTATCAGGAGGAGAGCCCGACGCCCATCAGTTTTGTGTCACGGTTTGTTTATAGATGGGGTGACCGAATGGAAGCCAACTCAAAATGATATCATTCAACTTCAAAACTAGGCCAGGCATGCATAGGTGAGTGAGGTCTTATATAAACTTCAGACAGTGAGCTGTAGTAAAGGGTGAACAGATGGAAGACTTATATGGAAAGAGTGCGAAGGTCTGCTACAAACGACAGGTTCCTAACAGACTGTAGAAGAAGGCATCCAAATGCAAGGTCTTCTTGCACTTAAATACAAAAAACCAGAGAATACAATAATGCAACGATAAATCATTTATCATAATAGAACTGCAATAATTCGCGCGACTCAGTTAATCGCGAACTCTCTAAGCATGAGACGAAAATTAGATGGAGCAAGAAAAACTGTCTGTCATAAACAAGATATCTCAAATACAGATGCATATCCAACAGACTAGGATGTTTGTTAAACTTTACAGTAGGGAGCTCTGCTCAACCATTGATCCTTTACAAAATGGCGAAAACGCCTACATATACTTGGAGCTGACTCAGGCGCTGAAGGTGCGATCATATAATGAATTCAATGCTTGACGTTGATGAGCTTCTCTATCAGGCGGTGCACGAAGACGCTGGATAGACTGCCCATGCAGTCGTTCGTCAGATGCAATCTCTATCAGGATGGGCTGTCAGTCTGCCTCTACGCTTGGTCCTCTCCTGGCCTTCTATTTATGGAAGAGGACAAAGTTCAACCACCATCAACTACCACAATAATTGCTTCCTTGGGATTGGGAATGGCCTCGGTCAACTTTGTATTCGGACGATGTGGCGCATTTTCTTTGGATGCTTCTTTGCCGGACTGCTATGAGGGGACCCCTATGGAGGACATGGATGAGGGTGAGACGAGAGGCGTTGAGGTGGAAGCACTAGGTGGCAAAGAAACGGAGGCTGGGACACCAGATGGTGAGGTGATGCATCGCGAGAAGGTGACAATTAGGCTGCAATGCGACAAGTTGGGGATTGAGGACACAACACAGGTGGAAGTGGCGTAGAGTATGGAGGTACAGGTGGGTGGTAGCGAAAGGTAGAAGAGGAGCAGGAGATGTGACAGGGGAAAGACACATGGTGGAAGGCAGTAAGCAGAGAGAGTAGGAGATGTGACAAAAGGGGGTCCTCTATTGCGCCGTGTGTCCTTTAGATGGATGGTCTAGACTCTTTCAGGATTTCTGGCACTAGGAGTTCACGATGCAATGCTTCTTAAAATCCCGATTGATCAAACCGCGAGAACATGGATGTACGCCGCGTGTCCTCCAGAGGAACGGTCGAGATGGCATTTGATGCTAGAAGAGGGGTGCCTCCATGATCAGGCTCGCTTGACATGTCCGGGTGCTAGGACCACATGCCCAGCTTCAAAGGTGCTTATCAACATTTCGGGGTTCGGGGTTTCGAAATACGAAATGACGGAGGACTCTTACCCCTCGAACTCCCGACTGCCGATATGCCGACTTGACTAGATCCTGCGCCACGCGCCACTGGATCGGAAGACCCAGACTTAGTCTTGAAATAGGGGCGCTTTTTCTGACGCTATATATCGGGTAACTTTATAGCCCCGAAATCCCGATGACTGTCGATCTGTTTCGTCGCTTAATTTTAGCCCGAACTGGACTTCTTCTGCGAGCTGCGCTCGACGCTTATGGCTGCGGCCTTTGAATAAAACTCACCTGACTGGCTTTCAAAATCCCACTTCCATGTGTTTACATCAGAGGCCTAAAATTGGAGAGGAAAACATCCCTGTACAAGAAATGTCGCTAACATTAGGCTCCATGGGGGATAGAGTCGTCCCTGTGATGCTCTAAGAACTCATTCCGCAGCTTCAGTGCCTTGCTGTTGGGCTTATGGAGTCAAGCTCAAAACATCC
>ML782997.1:31431-43237 GCA_009831015.1 Picea engelmannii
AGTAAGTATATCATCCTTCCTCTCTTGTCCATTCAATACTTTAGAACTAAGGAAAGAGTAGTATTCTGTCTCAGTTTGTTCCAGATCCAGGTGGATCTGTGGAGATTGGTCTGTGTCCGCACTCACGAATTTATCCTAGAACAGGGACTGAGGACATAACACAGGTGGAAGTGGCATAGAGTATGGAGGTACAGGTGGGTGGTAGCGAAAGGTAGAAGAGGAGCAGGAGATGTGACAGGGGAAAGACACATGGTAGAAGGCAGTAAGCGGAGGGAGTAGGAGATGTGACAAAAGGGGGTCCGCTATTGCGCCGTGTGTCCTTTAGATGGACTGTCTAGACTCTTTCGGGATTTCTGGCACTAGGAGTTCACAATGCAACGCTTCTTAAAATCCCGATTGATCAAACTGCGAGAACACGGATGTACGTCGCGTGTCCTCTAGAGGAACGGTCGAGATGGCATTTGATGCTAGAAGAGGGGTGCCTCCATGATTAGGCTCGCTTGATGTGTCTGGGTGATAGGACCACATGCCCAGCTTCAAAGGCACTTATCGACATTTTGGGGTTTGGGGTTTCGAAATATGAAATGACGAAGGACTCTTACCCCTCAAACTCCCGAATGCCGATATGCCGACTTGACTTGATCCTGCACCACGCGCCATTGGATTGGACGACCCAGACTTAGTCTTGAAATAGGGGCGCTTTTTCTGACGCTATATATCGGGTAACTTTATAGCCCCAAAATCTCGATGACCACCGATCTGTTTCGTCGCTTAATTTTAGCCCGAACTGGACTTCTTCTGCGAGCTGCGCTCGACACTTATGGCTGCGGCCTTTGAATAAAACTCACCTGACCGGCTTTCAAAATCCCACTTCCATGTGTTTACATCAGAGGCCTCAAATCGGAGAGGAAAACATCCCTGTACAAGAAATGTCGCTAACAGATTCTTTTGAGGGACCTATTGACAGAACAACTTGGCTTCCTGGAGGGGTGTCAGATTCATGATGCAATAGGTACAACTCATGAATGGATTTACAGTATAAAAAACAAAAACATAACAGCTCTCATTCTTAAGCTAGACCTACAAAAGGCTTACGATTGTGTCAATTGGGACTTTCTGAGATTGATTTTAATCCAAGTGGGATTCATAACACCTTTGAAAAACTAGATTATGGCATGTGTAAGTTCTGTGTCCCTTGCAGTATTAGTTAATGGGGAGGCCACCAAATTTTTCAAAAGTGGTAGAGGACTCCATCAGGGATGTCCACTATCACCCTTACTTTTTATTCTAGTGATGGAGAGTCTAAGCTTGCTATTAAAATCAAGCCAAAGAGAAGGGTCCTTAACCGGAATAAAAGTTTCCAGACTTACGAAAATTCTACACCTTTTATTTGTAGATGATTTTTTACTTCTGAAAAATGCTTCTGTGCATGAATGGAAGGAGATTGCGAGTCTTGATCATAAGTTTTGTTTGGTTTCGGGCTTAAAGGTGAATCCAATCAAATCAATATTTCATTACTCAGGACTCTTAGAGTCGGAACTTGCTTCTTTCAATCTAATTCTCCCATATAACTTTTCTGATCTTTTCGTGGGATTCAAATATCTTGGGTACTACTTAAAGGCTGGATTACAAAGATTGGAAGATTGGCTATGGATTTTAACCAAAGTGGAAAAGAAAATTAACCATTGGAGCTACAGATGGTTGTCCTTGGGTGGCAGATATACACTATGCAAAGCCGTCCTAGAAAGCCAACCCGTTTATTGGTTATATCTAGCTTCAGTTTCGTTATCCATTCTTCACAAGTTAATAAAATTACTCTATAATTTTCTTTGGAATGGGAATGCTGACTCAAATCATTATCACCTCCGTCGCTAGGAGACTCTAGCTTGCCCAAAACGTTTTGGGGCTTGTGGATTTCGTAATATCTTCTCTTTCAGTAAAGCTCTGGCAGTGACAACTCTTTGGAGAGTTCTAACTAAAGAAGGAATGTGGGAAAAAAGTAATAAAGGAGAAGTATTTCCCTTCTATGACAGTTAAAAATTGCCTCCGATCAGCTTCTTTTCATCAACTTTCGGCTTCAAAAACATGGAATAGCCTTCTAAAGTCTGTGTATCTCATTACAAATTGGCTAAGCTGGAAGCCTGGTTTGGGTCATCATGTGGATCTAAGTAGGGACCAAATTCTGGGGATGGAAAATTCATCCTTCCTTTCTCTTTCACTTCTCACTGTTCTTAGTAAGAATCAACTTATGATCTGGCAGCAAAGTGGCATCGTTTCCGACGTGCTCTTCAAGCATCAGGGGTTACTTTATCTGAATTTGAAGACGAAATTTTATGGATAGGGGGAGACTCATCAGGCTCCCTTTCGACAAAGAATGTTTATTCGACCTTAATATCTACTCAAAACCTATCGACTCTCACAGGATGACGCAAAATCTTGTGGAAATGGGATATACAACAAAAAATTAAACTATTTTTGTGGCTGGCAGCGGAGAACAACATTCTGACATGGAAAAATTTACAATATAGAGGATGGGAGGGCCCTGGTCGTTGTCAGTTATGCAAAGAAGATAGTGAAGATACTGAACACATGTTTATTCATTTTTCTTTCACCAACCTTATCTGAATTAAAATTAAATCCATTAAAAAGTTCAATCAGGATTGGGGCGAGACTGATTTAAATAACTGCATAAAAAACTGGACCAAGAAAAAGATTGTTTCAACTAGTCTAGCTCCTTTGATATGTTGGTTTATATGGTTTGAAAGGAATGCAACTACCTTTGAAGGAAAAACTCCTTCTTTTCATTCGGTTGTTATCAAGACTCTTGGATCCCTTCATAATCCTGTGGATAAAAATATTACTTCTTCCTTCTGTTCTTGCAGGATAGATCATCTTCTTGACTACCCAGTGGCCTATTTTAATGGAGCAATGAAGTAAAATGGAATTTGTAGTGGCGTCGGGGGTATCATTAAACTCTCGACATCAACAGTTTATAAATGGTACTTGAACTGTGGTATTGGAACTAATACAAAGGCAGAACTAATGGGAGTATGGGAAACGCTCTTTATAGCAAATCTTTTGTCTATTCACAAACTTCAGATTCTAGGAGATTCAAAGGTAATCATAGACTTGTTGAATGATAAAAGTGATCTGTGTGTTAGCTCCATTGAAGGATGGAAACAAAGAATCAAGATGTTAAAAAGAAAGTTTGCGGACATCCAATTTTTTCATATTTATCGTGAGTACAACAAGGAAGCGGATGGGATTTCTAAGAAAGAATTATTGGAACCAAAATGATGTATCTCTCTCTACCTGTGGTCTAGAGGTTTGGCGGGTCAACACTGACTTATCAACATCTATTAGTGCCCCCCTTATTATTCCTACATTTTTGGCTAGTTTATCTCAGTTTTGAGCAGGGATGTGTTTATGTTGTCTTTTCAAGACTGTGGTGGATATTGATCTTAATCTTTTTTTGCTTTGTTAGCAAGCCTGGAGAGTACTGGTCCTTTTTGAAGCTCTTTGTTGGATGTATTTGAATGTATCTCTCAGGGTTTCCAACTCCGTGGTCAGCTATTTTCCATGACATTAAAGACTGATATGGTCTTTTCGGATGTAAACATTATATTTTCTTAATATAATTGTGCTAATTTTCTACTGAAAAAAAAAGTGGAGATATAATCCAAAGAAACTATTTTTATATATGTTTTTTGAAATATATAGAGAAAAAAAAATTACTTAATGGATAATTGTTTACCACTTGTGAATTTCGTAGAAGATTCTAAAAGTGAGAGTGATGTACAATTTATAAGTAGTTGTTTCAACATTTTTCTTTTACTTAAATTTAATGTAATACTTTGATTCTAATTATTTCAAAGTTGTTTATGAAAATTTGAGTTTTTTTTTATGGATTTTAATACATTATAATATTGTCATAAGCTAAATATGTAATTAATTGTTTTTTTTCAACCATTCAAAATAACATGAAGAGAAGTTGACATTTTTTTTTATTTTTTTAATAGAAATATAAAATTATTTTTTATGGGCATTTGACACAATCTACATTTCTCAAACCCAAAAGTATTAAGATTCTTTCTCAAAATTTAAAGGTCTAATGATGTCATCAAGAATGTATAATGTAACTGCACATAAATTACATCAAAGTCTTTACATTTTGAAAAATTTCCAAGTAATATCTTAGATTTTTAAGGTTAAGATATTACATCCAAAATTAAATAAAAAATATTTTTACTTTACATTTCAAAATGTTTAAGGTTAACTTGTATCCCTAATTGAAAACATGTTACTTAAATTTGTAGGTTTTTCAACCAAATTCACATATAAATATTTGCTTACATCATAAAGAATTAAGTGAGTATCATTTGCATCACCATTTCTCATCTCCCTTAGCCTTTATTACATCATCTACACTTTTTGTTTTAAGGTAACTAGGTTCATCTATAATAACCATTTTACATAAGTATACTAAAGGCATTGTTTAAGAGGGTGACACTTTTCAAATTGTTTGTCATCAAACCTTGTTTACGCAAAACACTTACCATAGGTAGTTTCAAGTGTGAAAAGGCATTTGAGTTGAATTTCAATGCCATGAGTTGACATGTGTATGGAAGCTAGTGTTGAAAGATAGAGTTGGTTGTCATTGATGTCAACCCTTGAAGCAAGTCTGGTAGCAAATTTCGGTAGCCCCGAAGGTATGGTCATGGAAGCCACAATTGATCGAGGAATAAATACATGAAGGTGAGGGTATTTTCAAGTAAGACTATCATAGATGTATAGTACACGTCATGTTGTTTCTGGTGATAGGTAGTACGTCACGAGGCTCCTTACGGTTGAGGAGATATGGATTTGTAAAGATTGGAGGATCCTTAAGAATAATCTAGAAACTCCCAGAAGGTCAACAAGAAGTCAATTATTTTAGAAGCCTCTAGAATGTATTCAAGAAGTTTGCTAGTTAAAGTGTTTGCAACAAGAAGTTAATTATGGGTAAAGTAGTTGCAACAAAAATATGGGTTAGCCCTAAAAGAAGGGAAATGGGTAAAATAGTTACAAGATATCCCCTAAAGGAAGGCACTTGGGAAGTATAAATAAGATATCAAGAGACTCCCATTAGAACCTATTTCACACATTGAATATCTATCTTGTTAAATGTTTTTGGCAGGAATTTCATTGACAAATCTAAGGTAGCAAAAATCTGAGGTAGCAAAGGAGAAGCAACGACATAGTTTCTTGATTGCAGAGGAGAGTGAGGGTCTTGTGAAAAACAATGATTTAGCTGATCCCCATGGGTTGGAGTACTAGTGTCCCACGAGGCACCCCTACAGTTTTTCTAGGGCTCATCACGTGAGGCCCCACTAGACAACATGCTTCGTCCTGCGAGGCAAATCCATATCTGAAGGATGAGGTTTGTATCAGTCTGCAGGAGATGAGGAGAGTCTACATGCATGTGTGATAGTGTTCAGGTACAACAAAGTCATCTACAAAAGCAAAATGTATGATTGTATGTTTGTTTGCGGTTGGATCTTGGTGATTGCTTGAGGTATGGTTATGTGAGGTTGAGTATATGCCCTTGAGGTACTATTGGTTGCATGATACATGTTGTATGAGGCAAATCTACAGAGGCATACTACTGGTGCACTTGTTGTTTATACATGGAACACATTCTTGGGTATTTTATTGAGGAATATCTTGTGTCATATGGTACATGTTTGAGGCATTTTAGTTGAGATGTATTGTTGAAGATATTGGAATAGGTTGAAGCTACATAACAATGAGGGTTTGATACATGGTTGATGTGATAGTCATTATATTTGGTTTATGGATGTTAGTACATGTATGCCACATGATTAGGGAGATATATTTGTGATGATATGTACATGGTTTGATCTATACACTTGTGATACTGGGTATGAGATCTATGTGATCAGGTTCGATTGGTTGATGAGATTGATGTGACAGGATTTACAGTGATAGGTTTTATAGTGACAGGATTTACAGTGACAGGATTTACAGTGACAAGATTGATAGAGTTTGTGGTAGTGACAGTTTGGTCTCCATTTATGTTTCATGGTGGTAGGATGGGGCAAGGAAAGGGGGTTGTATCCTCCTTCCAGTTGGTGCCAGAAAAATAAGGGAGTTGTAGCTTCCTTCAGGTTGGATCCTGAGATATTAGGCGGTTGGAACCTATTTCCAGTTGTAGCTGGAAAAAAAGGAAGTTGGTGCTTCCTATGAATATATTTATTCTGACATATAAGAAAAGAATTTTGTTTTTTTCTCTTGCATTGGGTTTCCACGTAAAATTTTGGTTGACTGTGTACTTGTGTCATTGTTCATTGTTTATTTATACTTCTCATGATGTTTTGAATGCTATCAATGAACTACTCATAAAGTTAAACAATACATATTATGGTTAAAAGTAATAAAAGTGCTCATAATGATTCACTCCCCCTCTTAATACTCCAACAATTGGTATCAGAGGAAATCCTTCAAGAAGCAGTCTAACCACTGGAAGGAGATCATGGATTACGCTAAGATTGGAGTACCACAGTTTGGAAACCATGACTATGCCTTATGGAGTAGAAGGATGAAAATGTATGTGCAGGCACAAGGATTTGATGTATGGAGAGAAGTAGTAGATAGATACAAAGCACCAACCACTCCCCCAACAGATAAGGATGGAAAGAAACTTGAAGAAAATGATTCAAGGGATAGAAAGACTATTTTGAATGGTTTGACTAAATCAATACATGTCAAGGTTATTCACTATGAATTTACAAAATAAATTTGGGACAAACTTCAGAACATCTATGAAGGAGACGCCAAAGTTAAGGGACCTAAACTTCAAACCCTTAGAGACAAGTTCGAGCAATTGAAGATGAAAGAAGATGAAGACATTGCAAATTACTTTATACAAGTAGATGAAGTAGTGAATGGTATCAAAGGTTTGGGAGATGAGATGAAAGAACAATTTTTTGTTCAAAAGGTACTAATAATCTCTCTACCAATGATATTTGATTCGAATATTTCAGCTCTAGAAGAAAGGGTGGACCTAGATACATTGACCATGGATGTGTTACATGGGAAACTCACGACTTATGAGATGGGGATAAAGAAAGATGACCCAGTCATGAAGGAAGAAACATTCAAGGCATCCAAGAAGACAAATAAGAAGAACAAGAAAAAGCCAAATTCAAATTGTAGTTGCAACGATGATTCAGAGGAAGATGAAGAAATGGAAAAATTCATCAGAAAGTTGAAAAGAGGAACCGAAAAATAAAAAGGTATGCTTCCATTGAAATGTTTTAATTTTGGTGGTATTAGTCATTTTGCTATTAAATGTCCTCGTAACAATAAGGAAAGTGATGAAGAAGAGGACCCTAAAAAGAAAAAAGAAAAATCAAAAGGGTAGAAGAAACAAAAATAAATTATTCAAGAAAAGTCTCTAAATCAAGGAAGAAATTTCAACATCATATGAGTATGAAGACAGTGACAGTGATACCAAAAGAGTACTCTTCATGGAAGTAGAATATTTCAAAGAATATTCTGAAAGAAGAAGAAGAAGTCAATCTCAGAGAAGAATTAATCACTGTACTAGAAGATGTAAGGATTGAAAGAAATAAAATCAAGTCACTCAAGGAAAAACTAAAAGGGAAAGAAAGATTTCATAATTCCAACTCTGAAAAAGTCGAGTAGATGATTGCAAAGTTAAAAATCCATGTAGAAGAAGACAAAAGAATTAAAGAAGCACTCAGAGGTCAGTTAGATGAAAAGGACGAGATGATCGAAGGCTTGGAAGAATAAATAGTCACTCTAAGAAAATATCTTCAGAAGAATGACATGCAGCAGAAAAACACCAAATTATTAGATTAGATCATTAGCAGTCAAAGGCCATACTATGATAGATCTGGATAGAGAAAGGATTGAGCTCCAATACAACAGATCAAAGAAGCTATGCATAAACAATCATAGGATCTCCTAAGAAGGAAGAAGACAAGAAGAACAAAGAAGAAAAATATATTGCACTACCCAAAATATTCATAATTCAGAATCAGCAGCAACCAACAATAGAAAGATCTCAAGAAGAAGAAGGATCCATAAGAGCTTTAATCAAGCATGGAGGATTCTATTATAGAGGTATGAGACAAACACTGACAAACAAGAAGTAAAACAAGCCCCAAATTCACTCAGAAAAAGGACTATCGCTCCTACAACCATGCAATAGGGTTTATCTCTCCCTAAGACATTGTAGAGGGGTGATGATCAATAATTATCGTTATGTACTCCCTTATGGGGGGAGGGATGAAGTCTTGAAGGTAGTGGAAAAACACAATTTTTCTTAGATCTATGAAAATATTAGGTGTTTGACTCAGTGAACTTCCCAATGGTAATGAAGGAAGGGGATAAATCAACAAAGAAACATAAAAATAAAAAATATCAAGTAACAAGTAAGACTCAAAAGGCTGGCAAATACCAAGGAAAGACTAAAGAGAACTAGTCCCCATTGGAGTCACTAATTTTCTCTTGTAGTAAAGTTCCCCTTGAGGACATGTGAAACCCCCCTTGGATCAAGACCCCGCTTTGATACAAGACATAAGGAAAAGAAATGGTGTACTACTTCCCTCCTAGACCTATTCTGACAATTATAATGAGAAAAGAGGGATGGATGACTTACCTTTTTACATCAGTTGTCCTCACTGCTCCAACCTTTGATCTTGATTTCCAAGCTCCTAGGCATAAGAAAATACCTGCAAAGAACGAAGAGAAACCTCCTTCTTCCACACTACATTGTTAAGTAAAAATAGATCTATCTATGATGAATTTAACAACAATATACATGCATATACTTAAACGCATAGACATGAGAGGAATAGGCCAAGTTATGTATTAATGGAAATCCAAGAAAATGGAAGCACTACAATCTCAATTTTGATGTTGCAACAACTCCTCCAAGCTCTCCAATCTAACCCCTTGTATCTCACACAATCATAATTATGATTCTTTTAATTCTCCTTGTTGGCCCTTGGTTATGGAAGGAAGGGGAGAACAAGGGAGAAAAGGTAAAAAGCGAACTTCGTGGGAGACACAGTGTAACACCCTGTTTCCCCCAAATTTGTAATTAATCCTAATACAGGAATTACCATGCTAAAGCATGATGAAAATGTGAATGTATGATGTGAATGGACCTTATGAAGAAGGTCGATAAATGTAAATAACATTATGAATTTATATTGCAGGACTGCTGAGAGGGGATGTGCAGAAAAAGAGACCACGATGGCGGTGGAAGGCACCTGGAAAGGTGGCGTTAACTTCCACCAAGAATTAATACCGTATTTGGACTCCACTGGCTCGGAGAACCAAAAGCATCTCGCTGGCCCCCAAATTTAATGTCTCGCAAGCTGGTAGGCAGGCGACTTGATGAGGGATGGGATGGTGAGCCGCCCATCCATAGAGCCATCATGTCTAATCGGCGCGAGGGTAATCGTGCCACATGCAACCTCGCGAGAGGATAAGGCGTATGGCAGAAATGATTGTGGGGGCAGACGCGAGGGGAACTCTGGCATTACGCAGAGTGAGTGATAGCAGAGAGGAAGGATTGCAACCTTCGCTCCTGGTCACTGGCAGACAGAGAGACGCAGTCTCAGAGCATCGTGGTCTCAGCTCGGGGGTGGCTAGTGGTAAATCTGTTGGGAGTCGCTGAGCCTACGGTTGGGTGGAAACGAGCACCCCTCTCAGCAGTTGCACCCACTTCTGAAGTTATTTCTGATAAGTGTTTTGTTCATATTGCATCTTGAAATTCATATGCTGACATATATGCTCATAAACTGTGAAATGTTGAACAATTACAGTATAAGAATGTATGTGTAGTGTTTTGATAAGTAATGTTAGATATATGCTTATAACAGAAAGACCACGCATATCTTACATCGATAAATGGATTCAATTGGGCATGAGTCGAACTAAGTTAGGCTTCCAGTCCGTTCTCGGGAAGCTGGTTACCCCTATCTACCTCTGGAAACTCCCCGGTATAGATCTCCTCACTGAGATTTCCTCCTTAGAAAGGTTCACCAAAAACCCAGAAAGAGGACTTGAACGCACAAGTCTTATTAACCCTGTATGAGGAGGAATGACCCTCTTAAGGTTCCGAGGTAGCTGCGTAGGGATGAGTAACAAATTGACGGATGAGATCCTGTCGGAAGACCCATGGTCATTCACGACCATTAGATTGACGGAAGTAGTGAGAGCGTTATACCTCTTGCTTCTTTTCCCCCTATCTTCATGAATAGCAAGGAAATCGGGATCGTAGGTTCCCCAAGGTCCATGAGAACATTTGGACCGTTGATCTTTCCACATCCACGAAGTAGTGGAAGAATGCACAAGGTGGGACAATTTGAGCCATTGGATCTCATCAGAAATCCCTTCGACCGTTGGATCGAGTTAAGATGCTCGGAGTTTAGTCTCTGGAGTATGCGTAGAAGGAACGGATATAGACCGTTGGATCTTGGTCCGAATACCCGTCATCCGTCAGATCAGACAAGTAAGTGCCTTTTTGGGTTGGCGTTTGGCGAACCTTGAGAGTTCGTCTGGACCGTCCATCCGTTTGGGACACATGTCAGAAATCCGCAGAGAGTCGGGATATTCGACATCGGGAAATCGGAGTTCCTGAGGTCAAAGGAGTTGGGACATCACAAGTCTCGAAATCCTGATGATATCAGAGCCACCCATTTGTGAGGACACGTGGCAAGATCGAGAGCCCATCGGCATATTGGAGGTTTGGAAGGCAAGACTTCCGGAGCACCAGAAGTCGCGAAAGCGCGAGATTGGATCAGGACCGTCCGCTTGTGGGGACGCGTGGTAGAGATCTAGGCCATCGGGGAAAGTCTCGACGAGGAGGCCGTCCATCGGAGTTTGGCTCATCGGGATATCGGAGATCCCGGTGACAAGTTATCGGTGCACTTTGGAATCGCGAAACCCCGATGAGTGGGGGCCAGCTGTCCGCACATCAGAGAAGGAGGATAGTGCCACCGTGAGGGGCTAGCTGTCAAAAAACCGGAGAGTCGGGATTCGAAGGATCGGGAATCCCTTCAGCCCCTACATTTTGGCATAGAAAACCCCGTAGCCCCGATGGGGGATAAGATTGCGGTCACAGGGATTGTGGTCATGTGAGCTAGGAGCCTAGCTAGGAGGGCTAGTGCGAAAAAGGGCGCGTCGGGATTCGGAGAATCGCGAGTCCTGGGGACGTTAACATTTCGACATTGGAAAGTCCAAAACCTCGATAGGAGACAAGGCGGTGGTCTTGTGAGATAAAGGTCATGTGGACCGAGAGCTTAGCCTGGAGGGCCAGCAGGAATTGGAGCGCGTCGAGAATTTGAAGTCCAAACCTCGATGGAGGATAAGGTTGTGGTCTTATGAGAGAGGTCATATGGACCAGAAGGCGTGGCCACGAGGGACTAAGGCCAGAAGAGATCTTATCGAAGATTCAAGGGCTTCGTGGTCGAGAGTCCAGATTTTTGGGACGGTAAACCCTGATGGACGGAAGAGATTCTGTCGGAGGATCTCAGGGTCTGTCCTGACCGTTAGATGTGGAAACAAGACGTCAACTTAAGCCAGAACGTGAATATGCTTTAGGATAAGCGACAAGCAGATCTGGATGGCCAGAGTCCACCTGTCCAGATCTACGACTGAGGTTCCATTCCGGAGCCCCCTTACTGTTCTGCCTTTAGCGGTAGGGGGGGGTCCAGAATTGGATGCGCAACTCTCGAACGATCGAGATTTACTCAGCATGATCAACGGC
>ML782997.1:47299-57987 GCA_009831015.1 Picea engelmannii
GAGCAAGGTAAACTTGTAGTAATCAAATTCCATTTTAATGATAAATTTACATTGAGTTTTTCCAAATTTTAAGTATGGGTAGAGTTCCACAATGATCCAAGTTCTATGCGTATTGAATTTTTTCTCAAAGGTTTTGCACCATTCTTGATCCAAGAGGATTTGGGAATGCTCACAGAGGTCTAGAAAGATATAGAACATCCATAGAGGTCTAGAATGGTTCATAAATGATCAAAATTCAGATGCTTCAAATCATCCTAAAAATTCCATCAATCTGTAGAGCTCTTTGTCAGCTTTACAACAATGCAGGTTTCACCTCAAACGAAGTTCGTATGAAAAAGTTATGAGCGGTCAAAGTTATAGTCAAACTTGGAAAAAAGGTTAGAGGTCAAAGTACAGGGAAAATAAAGAGGTGACACGTGTCACCACTTTAAGGGTGACATGTGACACCTAATTGGTAGTTGACTGGGAAAGGTACAATCCAACTACAAGTTGACAAGTGGTTCAATCTCATGATGACAAGTGGCATTGAAGAGATAATGAGAGGTTGCCACATGGAAGCCCCCCATTGGAAAGTAATGGTTAGTATTGTGTAAAAGCTATGGAGTCAATAGGGTTCAACACCATGACCACCAAAGGTCTTCTCATAGCCCTCCATATCAACACACCACGCGTTGTTCCTTGATAACTATATGGAAAACAATATATAAAAGTTAAACAAAGTTTTGTTTAGGTGGCTAAAGGGCCGAGGGCCTAAGCCCTCGACCCTTACCCCTTGATCCATTGTATTCCATGTAGCCACACTCATTACAGAAGGGATTAGTGGAACCGTTGACAGGTATATATAACATGTGTTATATATATATATATGCCAAAGTTTTGGGCTGCTTCTAAACCATTGAACTATATACATGTTATATATAGTAAAAGCACCAACACAATTTGTGGGTTATGGAGTTCGATGGGAATGGAACCCTCGACCTGCCAAATATAGCAAAGTTTTAAAACAACTCTGCTAACCAACTATCCGCCAACTTTAGTTGGTTAAAACTACAACTTCATAATAGTTAAAACATACCATGGAATATAGAATATGGTTAAAGGGCACACCCTATTTAATGGGCACACAAACCAATGTTGTTCACACATTTATATGCATAATTTGGTCTCGTAAGGCATGCCACAAGTACGAAGGGTACAAGGCTACACTATAAAGCGTGTCGGGGGTCACCTTGATGAAATTTCAAGTATTTTATATCAATGTTGCACAATTTTTCACTAGGAATCCAACAATGCACTTCATTTTTGCATTTGAGAAAGATGTAAAATGGTCATTTTAAAATGCAAGAATTTGAGCATTAACAAAAGAAGTCTCTATTGGAAGTGGACCTAGAGAGGTATCCCAAATTGGGTGAACTCCAGTTTTTTTCCAACTTGTGTATGTGATTATATTATTGTTGTTTATTTCAAGTTAAATTATTTGCAAGTCATTTATCATTAAAGTGGATTTGGTTAGATAAGTTCTTCACATGTAATTTTCAAAACATTCAAACGATCATTTTATTTCAAAGATCAAGTAGATGTTTATGTGTATTTAAAATTATCATCATCTAAAGATTTTTCTGATCAATTCTAAACTAATCTAGATGCTTGAAAAATCGATTGAAGTTTTGAATCAATGGGAACTTTGGCTTCTTAACTCATTGGTAGGAGGGAGGAAGGTTACTACATGATTACACTGCAACACTAAGACTGCTAGGATGGTTTTTTGAGATGAACTCCATCAAGTCACCAAATAGTTTCATGGTATGATTATGGAAGATTCAAAATAGATTTTCTTCATCAATGCACGTCATTCTTTTGAGTATTGGTATAGATAGATCTACATGAAGGCTTAAAAATGATTGTTTATATAATGACAACATCGTAGACCTGAAAACATACAAAATTTAATATAAAAAACTCTTTTGCTACGACAAAAATCTCAAAATTTTTAAGCTCTAATGATATTCTGAATCAAAGATATACCACTAGGATGCCAAAGTTTTACAACCAAGCCCACATATAATATTCATTTATATCATCTACAAATTAAAGGATAAATCTTGTTCATAAAATACCCGAATCCACATGTTTTATACCCACCTCCCTTACATCATTCACACATACATGGCTTGTTTCACTACCAGCACACATCATGATGTCAATGTGTCACATTGAGCCTATCCATACATATTTGTTGATGTTATGTCTTTGTTGCATGGTTTCTATACACACATGTTGGCATCAAAGTCAAGATGCCAACATCATTGGTTAACATTTGTGTATCTTTATAATATATTGAACAACATTTATCCTCTATCATTTATATAGCCATTATTCGTTTGTATTATACTCATTGCACCGAGAGAAGCAAGGTGCTCTACATCCTAGTATGGGTGAGATATTGTCACATTGGCATTATGTTAGATAAAGTTACATTAAAAAAATTAAAGTCAACTCAATTAAAAAAAATCAACTATGTACTAGATGACAACATATCTAAAATACTATGTAGGTACATATGTACATGACAACATTTAAAATAATAAACTAGCATATACCACGTACTCACATATGTACATGAAACCATATAAAATAATAAACTAGTGTAAATCCATCTTAAACCCAGATCTATCAAGCATCAAGAAGGATCAAATTTCTTAAGGTGTAATTATTTTAACATTTTATTTCATGTCAAGTATTAATTTCCATGTCAAATATGAATGGCATAAATCATATCATATGCCTTCTTCACTTATTGGAAGGCAACCAAATCCACATATAATAGTAGTTTCCATGATTTACAAATTAGATGAATGGCATTGCATCATATCATGTATTGCCTCTCCTCACATTGTAGGGATTCCAATATGCATAACTCACTAATGCCTATAAGGAGCATGGTTGCCTTGAAAGAGAACAAATTGAATTTAATGAAATGTGAAAGAGAAACGTGTATGTTAAATAAGATGTATGATAATCATTTTTGCATGAGACTATAAGGTTTCGAGGTCCGAAAGGTAGTATATTTTTTCCTTTAACAATTAGTTTTTTCTTATTTAAAAAATAAATATTTAATTTACTAATGTTAAAACAAATTATAATGAAAAATAAAATAAAAATTAAAAAATAGTAAAATAAAATTTTAATTTATTTACATATAATGTAATTGACTTTTTCAATAACAATAATAATATAAAGGAGTAACCTACTTTTATAGAAAAGAGATTTTATTTTCGTGTATAAATAGAAATTGAATCTCATTAAATTTTCAAGTATATAAGAATTTTCACCATAATTCAAGTTTCATACACGACGAAACTTTCTCCAAAAAATTTTACTCCATTTTAAACCAATCTAAAAGTTCAAAAAATTAATCAAATTCTAGATCACTTAGAATTTTAATTCAAATTCAATCAAGGAAAACATTTTACTGCATAATTGCTTATTTATTAATGTTTGATGCACCATGGTATAGAAGCCATTTAGTTAGGGAGGTTACCAACATCATAATTGGGATCTGTCACGGCCCTACAAGATGCCTGAACGAATCTTGTAATCATTCGTCTCCTGAGAGCGTGTAGCACCGTGATCATTTTTACTTGGTTTCTTGGTGCACTAAGAATACTTCGTTCAAAATATGCCTCTTCACCTAGAGCATACCCATACTCTGTTCTAGGCTACCAATGAGTCACACTCCTACTCTAGTGCAACTCTTGCTTACTTAGACATTCATTAATTGCTTTAACAATTAGTCTTATTTAACCATTCGTCGAAGAGGTCATCAAAGGAACAAACCAAATATACAAGAGAAACATAGATATAGTGTGGGTCACACGAACCGTGCCTAACACCTGACTAAGTCTTTGTTATGGAAGAAAAATTACAACATGAGCACTATCATCTCGGTTTACAATAGGGCAGAGTCAAACGACTCACCTCACCTCACCTCACCAAGACACTCATGAACTGATCTTTCACCACAAGAATCTCTTCCAAAACCATCTTTACTGCTACCTACAGTGCACCTCAGACGTGCCTCCAACCATATTCTTGTTGTCTCTTCATTTCCATAGACTCCACCTCTTCATTTCCACAGACCTCACAGATTCTAGTTATGTCTCCCACAAGCCTACATAGACCTGTATTTTCCATACTTAGCCAAAATATTTCCAAGATAATTTCTCCTTGTTTTTTTTGTCGAACCTTCCTCCTCAAGGAAAAAAAGGTCCTCCTAGAGTGGAGTGACTTGGTGATGGAATATCCAGCGATACTGAGAGGTGGGGGGGGGGTGTGAATCAATATTGCCTAATTTTTCTTTTTAACTTCATCCATATTAAGCACACATATTAATTATTCAATTAAGCAATATATGATGAACAACAAACCCTTATGAACACACGATTTTATCTTGGAACCCAACTGGGAAAACCACCAACTCTTTTCTCATTAATAAAATGTTCTTTTACAAAACTATTTTCAAACTACAACTTGATGGAGATAGATTCCCCATGTTTCTTTAGGTACAACTAAAGGGATGCTTCCACACACCATTTACCATCTACAACTGGAAGGATGCACCCACACCCTCATTCACTAGCAACAACTGGTAGGAGGCTTCAACCCCCTGTTTAGTCAACTACGACTGACAAGGAAGCACCAACTCCCTCTATTCACCAACATCAACTGGTAAGAGGCTTCGACCCCTTGTTTAGTCAACGACAACTGACAAGGAAGCACCAACTCCCCCTATTCACCAGCACCAACTGGTAGGAGGCTTTGACCCCCTGTTTAGTCAGTTACAACTGACAAGGAAGCACCAAATCCCCTACAGGCTCCAACCTTCCCTTGCACCACCCAACCACCCTTATTTTATAATGCAATACAATCTCTTCTGTACTTCACTGAATTTGGCTCATGCACCCATTGCTGTAATTTCTACTAGTCTGTTGCAACCTTTACTTTGTTTGATCTTCTGTATCAAGTACTGGATTGCATACTTGCTGCTCTGTCTTCTTCTATTGTTGATCTTCAATAAGAAATTGACATGAATCTTAGAATGAACAATTCTTCATCTTGGAGTCTGCTCCTATTTTAGATCTTCTAATATGAACCACAGAGACACTTTCTTCTCATAACTTTTTCTCGTTTATATAATCCTCAAACTGGTGTGAAATTTAAAACATCGTGTCCCTTTATTTGAACCATTGTACCTTTTCATTTAAAATGACAATCTAAAACTTTAATTAATATCAATTTTCCTTTTTATTCTTTATTCATATTTTCATGATTTATTCTCTTTTAATCATGACTGTGTATCGGTTCATTTTTGCCATGATTTGATCACATACATGGGTCAAATCATTAGATCGTACTCTTGTTTCTGCTACATTCTCGGCTCACCAACAGACCATATTCGATCATCACACCTCTTCGATTAACTTAATTATAATCATTGTTTTATCGTTTTTACAGTGAAGGCTTTCCATAAATTGATCATTGTCATGGATCAATTTAATCCTTTAAATTCGATTGTGAATCTCTGTTAATTTTATAGAGACCAAATTCTATGGAGGTGCTTCCTTCAAACCATCATATATGTCTGTGGCATAGTACCACAATATTTACCAATTATAGGCAACGCATTACAATCTGTGCTTTCAAACTTCTTTACCATATGACCAATGTCGGTGACCTCAATGTTTACGCAAGACAAACACATGAACGCTTTACCAAATCAACGGTCATGATTCACTGTTATGATGAATGGCTGATGGGATTTCGGTATTTCGACCCTTGTGTCTTCGTGACTTGCAACATTACAAAAGTTTCGATTATGATATCGCTGATACAATCGGACAGTTCACATTTAAAATTCTGGAGACAGATCAATAGTCATCTTTAACCTTACACTCATCCTTTTACTGTTGAATCCAATGACTATGATTTAATCATTCATCGAGATGGACGGTTGTAGTAATTTGGCACTTTCCCCTTCGGTTCTTCATGACATCCATCATGTCAAATCTCCCGAAGCTGTAAATCTACTGACGCGTCCCTTTCGGAATTTCGGCGTTCGGGACTTCGTAACTTGGGCGAGTGCAATGGTAAAAAAATCTCGAGGCAAAACATCCCCTTGATGACGTAACTGCTTACGTCACTTGATGACATGTCACAATCTTATTAGCTTCCACGTGTCATTCATATTCGTGATTTTCACATACCTGAAATGTTGTATCAACTTGACACTTATCAGTGTCTTACTGTTCCATGTGTCCTTGCTGACATGGTTTGCTGACCCACAACCCTAATCCAATGGTCCTCGTTATTACCTCCAAATCGACGGTCCTTTATCTTATCCTCTTCGCAGTTATACTGGATCCGACAGTTGTTGGTCCTTAGCGCTCAGATCCAATGGATCAGATCTGTACTTCCACTTTAACACGATCCAACGACTGACGAGAATTTGGGTTTGATCCGACGGTCGACAGGTATTTGGATATTCGAACTTCATAGCCTCTTTACCTCGCTTATCCTATCCTTCCACTAAAAAGTCATCCAATGGTCCAGAATGACTTCGTGAATCGTGACTTCGCAAGTTCATTTCCTTTCTGATCGATGGCTCAGATTAGTCCTCGATCTAATGGTCTAGATCAAATTGCGACTTCTCGTTTCGGGATTTCTAAAAGCAACTTTCTCCATTCACCCAACTCTTGATTTCCCGATTTCCTTCCCACGAAAGGAATAGATGTCGACGCTTATCCTCCTTTCATTTATTCTGGATCAAACGACCCATGACTATTAATTCCTATTGTCTCCAACAATCTCTATCGTCCATTGAGATTATCGATGGCTCCTTTCTCTGAACTCGACACCAACCGTGCTGATCTTAAATCGATTCTTGTCCTTCCTATGAGCTCTTTCAAGCCTCTGTCCCTCCTGAGATTGATTCCTTCTGCAAACTCTCAGATTCTAAGGAATCATGCGCACTCTGTGCTCTACCTCCTCAACTTTGTGTCACACTTTGTGCTCGGCCTCCTGATCTTTGTGCTCTGTGATCGTCCTCCTAAGATTAGACTATCGATCTTTGCACACTATATGACATCTTCTGCTAACTGATATACTGTTGACATCAATGACAATATCATTTGTGGTAATTCATCATTAATAGAAGTTGTTGACATCAATGAAAATCTTATTTGTGGTAATTCATCATTAACAACAGGTCATCACATCGACTATTGACATCAATGGCAATCTATCCAACAATCTCCCCCTTTGTCAATGAGGTCAACACACTAAATTCATATACAAAACTCCCCTTGTGATGATGCTTTCTTATTATAAAGTTTTCATTTTATGAAGTTTCTCTCCCCCTTTGACATCAATGGCAAAGGGTTTCTTCTCCTATGATATGTCTATATAAGTACTTGTCTGACCACTAATAACTCCTCCTGTAATCAACCTTTTTCTTGTTATAAATGAATGACTCCTTTTGTCAATATGCTTTCACTCAACTTCTGACTAATCTCCACCCTTGTTTCTAAAAGGGTAGCTCTTCCTAACAGGGTTCTTGCTTTGTTGATTTACTAACTTCTTATATCAGTTGATTGGGATTTTTTGTGTTTCATATGAGTAATCTTCTTGATACCAATTTTTGTAGTGATCAAGTCTTTTCAAAAACTTAATCTAATCACTTTCTTATTTACTTACCAAAAAAGTTCCCTTGAGTTTTTACTGACTGTTCCCCCCCTTTGTTTCTTAAAGGGTAGCTCTTTCTGACAGACCCTCTCTTCTAGTTATCTCTACTAGATGTCATGTACATCATTTTGTACATCATAATGTTGCTTCTGCAGATATCGTTGTCCTACTAGAACAGTGCGCAATTGTAGCTCATCTATTTCAAACAGCCCTTGAATCTATCCATTGATTCTCATTGATCTTTAACCATGATACTAATTGTTTTTATATCATCCACTTTGACATCTGCACTCTCAACAATATTATGTAACCTAAGATTGTAGCATCTGTATGCTTTCTTGGTAGAGGCCTATCCAAGAAATATACCTTCATCAGATATAGCATCAATTTTCCAAAATTTTCATCAAGCCTTTTGATGTAACCCTTACTTCCAAAGACCTTAAAGTATTTTACTGAATGAGCTCTTCCAAAACAGGGTTCACAAGGAGTTTTACTACTATTAATCCTGAGCTGACCTCTATTCAATATGAATACTGTTGTGCTTACATCTTCCCTCCAATATCAATACTAATTGATGGAATATCCATCAGATAATTGGCTTCATTGAGCATAGTCTTTGTATCTTTCTGGACAGAGATCTCCTTTTTTTTTCTTTTAGAAGGAGTTTCAGTGTACCATTAAAATAGGATTGAAAGATTTATGAGATAATCATCACTCAATTATTTTTTTTGTTCTACTGTTGGAGATTCATCATCAACGTCATTATTGTGTGCAACAGAAGCTTCTTTATCCTTGTTTTGAGAATATTCCTTATGAGAAGTTTTATCCTCCAAACTCCTATTATTAACTTCATCAATTTCAGGAGCAATATTTTCCTCATCTTTCTTATTTGGTACTTGGGATTTTATTTTCCATGTCTTCTTATTTACTCTTGTTGTCATATTTTGTGAAGCATTTATTATTGACTGTCCTCTTGAGTTCCAACAGTCATGGGCTTTGTGACCATATCTACCACAACTGTAGCAAATCATAGTGTAACAATGTGCAACAATATGTCCAACATGATTGTAGGTCCAACATCTTATACTATTGTTGAACCCACCAAATTGTTTTCTTCCATGATGCCTACAATCCAAGGCTTTATGACCATATTCATTACAAGAAAAACAATAACCTTTAAATACACTCTCATACCTTCTTTGATTCATCCATGAAGGTGTCTCTCTTCTGAACTTGCTTTGAGGTGTATGAGTAGCTTTTGGATGTCTTCCTTGATCTGATCTTCTAAGTTTTGTAGTGTTGCTTTTATTCTTTGAACATGAAGAACCCGCATCATACTTGGTTTCCCTTTTTATAAAAGAAATACTTGCATCAGATCTGTCTTCACTCTTTACAAATGAAGGACTTGCATCAGGTTTCTTGAGATTACTAATTTCTTCCTTATTGTAGCCAAGACCAGTTTTGTCATATGGTGATCTTAGACTATCCAAGATCTCATCCAAGGTCATGGAGTTGTTCAAGAACTTGATTTGGGTATCTAACTTCTCAACCTTCTTTCTAAGATTCACAACTTTTGCTTCCATCTTATGACAAGATTCTTCCTTTTTGTCCAACTGGTTCCTTATTACCTCTTCTCTCCTTTTGGCTTCTTCAATTTGGATTTTAAGATTGACATAGTTTTCCTTATTTCTTTTAGATCTGCAAGGTTTTTGCTTGGGACATCATCTTCCTTCTTTTCTTCTTTTGCTTGACTGATTTCATTTTTCAGTCTCTTGATCTCCTCTTCTTTCTCTTCTAACTGATTGTCCTGCTCATATATTATCTTTTTACTGTCCTTGAGCATTTCCTTTATTTCCAAGACATGATTTTGACTCTTTTCAAGAAATTCTTGAGTGTAGTCATGAAGATAGCTATAGTCTGATTCATTATGGTCATAGAGGCATTCAAAGAGACTCCAATCAACCTTTTCTTTGGCCTTTGATAGTTTTTCTTCTTCTTCCTCCATGGGATAGATGATAACAAAACATTTTGTTATTGTATTTGAATCTTCTTTTCTACTTGCAGTGGAGAATTCAATATCAACATTATTACAATCGGAAAATTGTGGAGACTCTTTACCTTTATTGATGGTCGCGTCTTCTCTTTTGATTTGATACATCTTCTTGGGAGGATGAGCAGATTATTTGGAGGTATCATCACTAGACATGTCATCTTCAACATCAATCTGAGTAATAGGACTTGATCCTTTAATTATGTGTGTGTGGTCATATCCAAGGCCAGATTTGTTCGAGGGAAATCTTTGTAAACTAAGAACTTTATCAAGGGCTTCAGTCCCTTTCTTGATTTTTTCAACAATCTTAAGTTGATCCTTTAGTTTTTTACACCTTTGTTTATATTTTCTCAGTTCGTCCAAAGCACTTTCAAGATCAGCTTCCAGATTGACTTCTGCTTCAATGTTCGAGTATTCTTCAAAAGAATCTTCATCACTAGAATTGTTGTAGACTGAACTTTGTTCTGATTGAAATGCTTCAACTGACTTCTCATATGAGTAGAGGTCCTTTATCTTGTCCCAAATTTACTTTGCAGAGTTACATTCACCTATCTTTTCTTTGACATCATCAGGTAATCCATCAAGGATTGCATTCATTTCCATTGAGTTACTTTTCTTGGCTTTATTTTGAGTTGGAGTCCTTAATCTTCTTGGTGGGAAGTAATCAATGATCACTGAATTCCATACATCAAGTCCCAATGCCTTCAGATGACTTTCCATTCTTGTACTCCAAAATATGTATTCTACTTTTCCACGTATTGGAGTTCCATTCTCAGTGTAAATATGTTGTCCATCCATGTGTGCTTAATTTGATCTTCCTTTTAGTTTGTTAGACTGTTTTTAAAGGAACTTTGGCTTTGATACCAATTGATGGAATATATAGCAATATCGAGAGCGT
>ML782997.1:71680-94556 GCA_009831015.1 Picea engelmannii
GCTCAACCCATAGCTTGTGAGGCGATGGTAAATGAGGCTGGCAAGAGTCTTCTTGACGTCGGGTCCCCTGTGGTTTATGAAAACTTGGTATGGTGCCGCGACTGCAACTGTCTCTGGCACTTGCTCCATAGATGGTATGGGATGATCGAAAATCAGGGGAACGCTTCGTGTGAGAGAGATATAGAGATTGATTTAAAGAGATATTTGAGTTTTCATATTGTTATTGGTGACTATTCATTCTTTTGATTCTCTGAAACCAGATCTTTTGATTCTCTGAAACCAGATCAAAGTCTATAGTTTACTCAGTTTACCATCTACAAATTGTGGAAAAGTACTCAAAAAAAGATACTATCCCTATACTTTTTGGTTAAACAATAGAAAACAACCAGAAAGAATGCCGAGCCTGCAAATTCATAGGGGACGGACCATGAAAAATTCAATTTGAATTGTTCAAAGACCGTAACACGAGGAAAATCCTTACTGGGCCCATATCGTTACCTTCGAGAATTGCAATGGTAAATACAATTATCTTGTGGACCTCCTTCCAAATCCAATAGCAACTGCACTGTATGATCTGCGGACCCATTATGTACTACAGTGACTTGATAGTCCTTCAATGAATCCAGCTGATTCGCTCGGAAGTTCACGCACCATGTTTATAAAGAAATTTCTAAATATGAAAATAAGAAGAAATTTCAAAAAAAAATATTTATAATGATGTCTTTTCTTTGAAAATATGAAGAAATTTCTAAAAAATTATCTGTGAACCACTGAACTTAGTTAATTATTTATAATCATGTCTTTTCCTTGAAAATATGAAGAAATTTCTTAAAAAAAACTACTTGTCAATTTAGTAGAAACTATTGAGAATAATGCTGACAAACTGAAATTCTTGAGAATGATGTTAACAAGCTAATTTGTTTCATTCAAATTCTCATTAGTTCTATAAATATCTTCGCTTCTAACATGTGGAGAAAATTATAACAAATTACTTGTGAATTTTGTAGAAGTTATTAAAATTCCTATTAAATTCTTTAGTAAAATTTATTTTTAGATTATGTGGAGAAGAAATTTATAAGAAACTACTTGGTAGAGAATTTCTTACCACTTGTAAATTTTGTACAAGATTTAGAGAATGAAAATGATGTATAATTTATGAATGAATGGATATTTTAATAATGTTTTTTTTTTCAAATTTAATGTAATATTTTGATTTCTAATTATTTCAAAGGTGTCTAGTAAAAATTGAGAGTTTATCCGAGGGATAAAAGGAAAAATTGAGATTTTATCTGAGGGACAAAAGGAAGTGCAATATCCCTGGAGCCTTAGAGTTTGCACCATCAATCAGGGAGAGGCCTATGCTTTTCTCCAAGGTCTAAAATTGGCTAGAGCTTATCAATTTTCTCCATTATTGTGATTGGGGATTCATTGGTTCTTATTCAAGTAATGCACAAATCCACAAAGTTGAACAACCTCAAGCTTACCTCGACCCTATTGAGAATAGACCAAGAGTTGGCATGATTTCATGAAATCAAGTTCCTCTAGGTTATGAGAGAACATAATGTGGAATATGACAAATTGGCAAATGAGGCCAAAATGGAAAAAATTGGGGTGTTAAGGCTCAATGACTCAAGACATTTCCAAGCTATAACTTAGAACATGAATCCACTCTTCATTTAGTACATTCAATTTATGAAGCCACATGCCCAACATGAGGTAGTCTCATTCCAAGGTCCTTCATTAACACAAAGAGACCCTCTCTTCATTCATGCGTGCTCAAACAATAGAATTTGTGTGCAATTGAATGTCAAAGAGGAATATTGTCCAATGTAGGTGGGATAATGCCTTTGAGAAGGATATTTTCAAAGGAAAATAAGGGGTTCTCTCCAATGATTCATAGTGCTTTTTCTCCTCCCTCACCGAGGCTATGCTTTATTTTCAAGTTGGATCTTGTCTTTTATATTTTCCCTCTATCTCTTGGTTTCAAATTTGAGTTTTGGTTAGTTTTGTCCGTTCCCCTTCTAGCTTGTTATGGTTCTAAGCTACTTTGGAATTGATCTAGGTGGATATCGGTGGCCACCCACATATTCCACTGGCTCAAATAACAGTTTCCATTTTGGAAGTTTTTTAACAGTTTTTCGGGTCCCAAACTTCCGGGGCCGTTTTGAGGCCCTAAATGATGTTTTTTGGGCTCGACAACACTTAACATGTACTTGAAGACAAATTCTAGGTTGAATGAAACATGTACTCTTCGGCTATACCTTTCCAATGGTGTATCAAGCACCCCAAACATATATCGTATGCAAAAGTTACGCCCTCGAGAAGTTGACGTATCAACTACCCCAATCAGGGCCCACAAACCTTTTTGGTCTTTCATCTCCTGGGGTTAGGATTTTGTATATTTAGGGTTTTTTCATTTATGTTTTATGTTAAAAACGGCTTTGGAGCCTGATTGTACTCATGTTCTTGCGAATGAGCATAGCTGTCACATCTCTTCTCAGAGATAAGTTGCCACCATTCGAGCAAGTTTGTTTTAGTTTGCATTTTTACAGTTTCAACAAGTTCTCTTATTTAATAGAAGTCAAGTTTTATTCTATCTTTGTGTGTTTCTTTTTATACATCTGTATTTCATTTCGTTCCCTTTATAAATCTAGATTGGTGGTATCAGAGCGATTTTCTCTTTATTTGTTTCTTGGTGCTTGTCCCCAACGAGGTCAAGGTACCAGGAGTTGGGACTTGAAGTAGTTGAGACCTTGCAAGATCGTCCCCGCCGATCATGATGGCCTCCCATGGAAGAATAAAAGAGAGATTATGGAGCAAGAGATATTTTTAAATTGTTGCTCGAGGAATCCCTTGTGCGAAAAAGGAACGAAATGATGGATAACTTTGCATAGATCCTTCGATGAATGCCAACTGGCGACACATCTTCATCAAGCGGTCACTTTCGAGGCATCACCCCCTTCAAAATACAAGTCAATTTTGATATCCCCTTATTTGAAGTCTAGATAGATGCAAATGTTGCAGATAAATGGTTGAATCTGCTAGAAGGGTATTTTTTAGTCCATATTTTTTCCAATAGAGAAAATATTACCTTTGCACTCCTTGAGGTTGTCCCCCATGTCAAGGATCCGTGGGAGACTTACTGTGATAAAAAGAACACTGGGGAATTTGAAATATTTTTGGTTGCACCCACTTAGATTTATTTTAGGGATGGTATTAAGGAACAATATTACCATGTTGGAAACTACAATGAACGGTATACGAAATGGACCACACTGTGACAAGAAAAGGACCAGACAGTACCAGAGTTCACAAATATCTTCCATATCTTACGCACCAAGCTGGGTATCAAAGAATCTGAACGACATCTAGTGCTCAAGTACCGCGATTGTCTGGATAGACACATCCAAACATAAATTGAGTTTCTAGACATCTCATTACTAGGCATGGCTTATCAATATGCTGTCAAAATCAAGTAGAAATTTAAACAAAAGAAGCATGAGTTTGCATCTGCAAATTTCTCACAGCAAAAGCAGGGCAAAGGTGGCCCCAACCCACAAAACAAAGGACAAAGCAAGGATGAACCCCCTTACGACAACCAGTCTAAGCCACAAACCAAGAACGGTAATGAGAAGACAAAGAAATACATTGGGAAGTGGTGTGAATTCCATAAAATCCCCTGGCATAACACTCATGAATGTCGCTCGAATTAGTCATTGGTGGTTGAGCTAAAATCCTCAAAGTTAGAGGCAGGTTTTGAATTTGAATCAGATCTAAACAAGGGGAAGTGGATCATTGATGCAGAACCTAGTGCCATTGTCGCTACCACCAAGCTCCAACCAAGTGAACCCAAAGATTCAGAGGAACGTGGATGCCTTTTTCACTCGCAGATGTGGGTGAAGGGTGCTCCACTACATTTCATTATTGATAGAGGAAGTCAAAAGAACTCGATCTCAGCAAAGGTCATTAAGTGGTTGAACCTGCCGATGACACCACACCTGTATCCCTACACCATCGGGTGGCTCCTCCAAGGAAGAGATCTCCACGTAAGCCAATAGTGTTGTCTTCCCTACAACATCAAGCCCTTCGAGGATGAGGTATTGTGTGATATTTTATCCCTTGAAGTTTGTGATGTTCTTTTAGGATAACCATACTTGTGGAAATAACATGTTTTAAATGAGTCTAGACCTCGCATTGTTATTATTACTTTGGGTAGACAATTGTACAGGATACCATAGGTATCTCCGCCTACAACCATTTCTTTGATCTCTACTAAGCAATGCAGGAAGGTCATTACCCATGTTGTAGAAGCTGGTGTAAAAGATCAGGGAAGAATAAAAAGACATCTTCTCCTCACCCACCAGGGTATTGTTGCACTGTCAGGTCAAGCATTCAATCTATGTAACCCTCATTGCACCTCTACCTAATGGGCCAGTCTATCACCTTTCTCTGACGGAAAATGAGGAAATCAAGCGACAAATCCAAAATTTTCTTCAAAAGGGGCACATCTGACCTAACTCCTCACCCTGTGGGAGCCTAATTGTACTCATGCAGAAGAAAAATGGGACTTGGTGACTTTGTATTGATTATAGGGCCCTAAACAAAATGAGAGTCGGGAATCGATACTGAATTCCCCGAATTGACAACCTTCTTGACCAGCTCAAGGGAGACCATTTTTTCAGTAATAGTGACCTAAATTATTGCTACCACCAGGTCCCAATAGAACAGATCGATGTATGGAAGACTACTTTCAAGTCCAAAGAAGATATTTTTGAATGGTTGGTCATACCATTTGGTTCAATAAATGCTCCAACAACTTTCATGAGATTGATGGATGATATATTGTAGCATTTCACCAATTATTTTGTGGTGGTATATCTGGATGATATCCTCATCTTCAACAAGAATTGGGCAGAACACTTGCATCATATTCAGTAGGTCCTTCACACTCTGGGACAACACAAGCTATATGCTAACTTGGAAAAATGTTCTTTCGACATGAACATGGTCCAATACCTAGGCTACATTGTTGATGAGCATGGTGTGCATGTGGATCCAACCAAGATCCAATTCATTCAGGACTACCTAGCCCTGACCACACTAACCGAGCTTCGAAGTTTCTTAGGACTTGCCAACTTCTATCACATGTTTGTGTTGGGATTCTCCCATATTGCATGGGCCCTCAAGAAAGTGACCAAGGGTGGTGGTAAGGAAATTTTTATGTCAGGGAAGTCACAACAACAAGTGCTTGATGATCTAAAAAAATTATTGTGCTCAGCTCTAGTACTCTCCTTACTCGATCTGCAACAACCTTTTGAGATTGAGACCAATGCCTCAGATTATGTCATGGGCACAATTCTCACTCAACACGATCATCTAGTGGCATATCATATTGAGACGCTATTAGATGCCATCTGTAAGTACCCCACCAATGACAAAGAAATTTATTCCATTGTACAAGCCTATCGACAATGTAAGCACTACATTCTCAGGAAGGAGACTTTCATCCACATTGATCACAAGACTTTGTAGTTCATGCAAACAAAAGACAAATTGCAGAATGACCGCCTTCAAAAGTGGTCCACATACTTGCAGCAGTTTTGATCTAGGAGGATCTCGGTGGCCACCCATAGTTTTCGATTGGCTCAAAATAGTTTTTTTGACAACTTACTATTTTTAGCAGTTTTTCAGTTCCCAAACTTTCGGGGCCATTTTGAGGGCTGAAACAACGTTTTTTCATGATAGGGAACCTCAATGATATTCTAAGGCTCTCATTGAACCCCATAAATGAATCTCCTCATCAATACCTTTCTAACAAGATATCGTGCGCCCTAAACGAATATCATATGAAAAAGTTACGACCCTGAGAAGTTGATGTACTAACTTACCGCAACGGGGCCCACATGAATTTTGGTGCTTCATCTCCTAGGGCTAGGTTTTTGGATGTCTAGGGTTTTGGCATTCATGTTTATTGCAAATAAGATTTTAGAGTCTCATTTTACTCATCTTCTTGCGACTGAGCATAGCCATTACATCTCTTCTCAAAGATAAGATGCCACCATTCTAGCAAGCTTGTTTTCAGTCTGCATTTTACAGTTTTCAACAGATTTCTAATTTAATAGAAGTCAAGTTTTATTGTATCTTTGTTATTGTTCACTGTGTCTCTGTTTTAATATTATAAATCTACGGTTTCATTTCGTTCCACTCATAAATCCAAATTAGTGGTATCAGAGTAGTCTGCTCGTCATTTTTTAATACATGTGCCCGACGCGGTCAGGGTATAGAGTGTTATGTCTCGAGCTTGTTTCTATTGAGGAAAACTGATCTCACACGCCAAAGAAGTCGTCCATGGTGGGAAAAAATAACGACGACGAGATATGAGATCCTTTCAAACTGTTTCTCAAGGAATCCCTTGAGCGACAAATGAATGAGATATGGACAAATTCGCACAAATCCTTTGATGTCTACCAACAAGAGACACATCCAGCTCAAGTAGAGGCGTCACTCCCTTCAAGGTACATATCAATTTTGATATTCCTATATTTGAAGGTAAAATAAATTCAGATGCTATAGATAAATGGTTAAACCTTATAGAAGGGTATTTGTTTGTCCACAACTTTTTCCAATAGGGAAAACAATACATTTGTGCTCCTCAAGGTCGTCCCCCATGTCAAAGATTGGTGGAAGACTTTATGTGAGAAAAATGAAATAGAAGGATACACATTATTTGCAGTTGCACCCACTTGGGGTTCCTTCAGAGAAGCTACTAAGGAACAATACTACCCGTTGGAAGTTATGGCGACTTGTATACAAGTTGGACCACACTATGGCAGGAAAGAGACCAAACAGTGCCATAGTTCACCACTATCTTCCATACCTTGCGCACCAAGATGGGTATCAAATATTCTGATAGACATATGGTGCTCAAGTAATGTGGCGGTCTTCATAGATACATCTAGACAAAAATGGATATTTTGGACATCTCATCCTTGGGCGAGGCCTATCGATATGTCGTCAAAATCAAGCAGAAGCTTAAACAAAAGACACGGAAGTTTGGTCTGGGAATCCCTCACATCAAAAGCAGAGAAAGGGAAGCCCCAACTCATAGAACAAAGAAAAAATAAAATATGGGAAACCTTAGGACAACCAGTCCAAGATGCAAGCAAAGAAGGACAATGGGAAGATGAAAAAAGATACCGGGAAGTGGTGTGACTTCCATAAGATCTCCTAGTATAACATTGTGGATTGTCGCTCAAATACTTCATTAGTGACTCAGGTAAAATACTATGAATCAGATGGTGGTTCCGACTCTGAGTTAGAACCAGAAAAGGGGAGACAGATCATTGACGTAGAACCCAATACCACTTTTTCTACCACCAAGATCCATCCCGGTGAACCTGATGAGCCAGAGGAATGAAAGCACCTCTTTCATTCATAGATGTGGGTGAAAGGCACTCCACTGCACTCCATTGTTGATAGAGGTAGCTAGAAGAACCTCAAATTAGCAGATGTCATCAAGCAGCTAGCCCTGTCGATAATTCCGCACCCTCAACCCTACACCATTTGATGACTCTGTCAAGGAAGTGATCTTCATGTCAACCAACATTGTCGCATGTCGTACGACATCAAGCTATTCAAATATGAGGTATTGTGTGATGTTTCTCCCCTTAAATTTTGTGATGTTCTTTTTGGCCAACCTTATTTATGGAAAATCCATGTTGTATACGATTCTAGGCCTCGTAATGTTATTATTACTTTGAACATGAAATTTTACAGGATACCCGAGGTAGTCCCACCTAGTGCTATTTCCTTGATCTCTACCAAGCAATGCAGGTAGGTCATTTATTAGACCAGGAAGTTTGCCTTCTTCATGATTCGCTCTCAGAGTGAGCAAAAGGTGTCATCCATAGTGATGGCCTCCACAAACGACCTCTGCACACAATAGAAGCAAGTGGATAAGGTCCTGGAAGAATACAAAGACATCTTCTCATTACCTACTCGAGTACCTCTACACTGCCAGGTAAAGCATCCTATCGATTCTGACACCCAACACACCGCTACCCAATGGGATAGTCTATCACCGCTCTCTGTTATAAAATGAGGAGATCAATCATAAAATAGAAGAACGTCTCCATAAGGGGAAAATCTGACCTAGCTCATCACCTTGTGGAATCCCAATCATGCTAGTGTAGAAGAAAGATGGGACCTGATGAATCTACATTGATTATCGGGCCCTAAATAAAATCTTAATTAGGAACCGATACATGATTCCTCAAATCGACGATCTCCTTGATCAAATCAAGGGGGGAAAATACTTCATTAAGGTTGATTTGAAGTCTGGATACCATCATGTCCCAATAGAACAGACATATGTATGGAAAACTACCTTCACGTCAAAAGAAGGTCTTTTTGAATGGTTGGTCATGCCCTTTGGTTTAACAAATTCCCCAACAACTTTCATGAGTATGATGGGCGATATCTTGCTTCCTTTCACTAATTATTTTTTGGTGGTGTATCTAGATGACATCCTCATCTACAACAAGAATTGGGTAGAACACTTGCAACATATTCAACAGGTTTTGCACACTTTGTGGCAGCACAAGCTATATGCCAACTTGCAAAAATGCTCATTTGGCATGGACATGGTCTAGTACCTAGGCTACATTGTTGATGTGCATGATGTGCATGTTGATCCAGCCAAGATCCAAGTCATCTGTGACTGGACAACCCCAACCATTCTCACTGAGCTTTAGAGCTTCTTAGGCCTTGCCAATTTCTATCGCAGGTTTGTGTTAGGATTTTTCGATATTGCATGGGCCCTCAGCCAAATAACCAAGGGTGGTGGTAAGGAAAAAATTGTGTGAATCCTATCCCAAGAGAAAACATTCAATGATCTGAAGTAGCACTTGTGCTTAGCCCTAGTGCTTTCATTACCTAACCTAAAACAACCCTTTGATATCGAGACAAATGATTTAGAATATGTTGTGGGCACAATCATCACTCAGCACGGCCACCAGATGTCATCCTTAAGTACCCTACTTATGACAAAGAAATGTACTCCATTGTGCAAGCCTACCGCCAGAGGAGGCATTACATTCTTGGGAAGGAGGTAATCATCCACACTGATCATATGTTATTGTAGTTCATGCAGACACAAGGAAAATTGTAGAATGACCTCCATCAGAAGTGGTCCACATATTTGTAGCAGTTCCACCTCAACATCAAGTATAAAAGAGAAAGTACCAACCGAGTCGTTGATTTCCTCAGTCGAACTCTAGTCGTGAAACTCACCACAGTGCTAGATTATTGTGTCCATGAGACCTCCAGATGGCCCCACCTCTATGAGATAGATCCTGACTTCACCAACACCTACTAGATGTTGGTTGCAAACAAAACTTTCACTAATTTCCATATTCAAGATGGGTTGATTTGCCATCTAGGCCATCTTTGCGTTCCATCAAGTGAGTGAGAGAAGCTGATTTGGGAAGCCCAGTATAGTCGGGTGGTAGGACACTTCAGCATGGAAAAGAAAGTGGTCATCTTGCAGTGACATTTCTACTGGCTAAAACTTCGACAGGATGTCAACAAGTATATATAGTCCTACACTTCCTTCACTATTTCCAAACCAACCACTAAGAAACACAACATGTACACTCCTCTGCCTACTCCCAATAGGCCCTGGGAATCCATCTCAATGTACTACATGTCAGGCCTTCTGTCCACCAAGCGGGGAAATGACTATGTTTTTGTGGTTGTTGATCACTTTTCCAAGATGGAAATTCTGGCTGCCTGCAATAAGAGCATCATAGCGGAGGCCACTGCCAAGCTCTTATTTGAACGAGTGTGGGTACACTTTGGTATTCTGGTCGATCCTCTAGTCACTTCTAGACACCAAGATCACCAAGTCCACTGACTTCCACCTCCATATGGATGGCCAAACCGAGGTCATCAACCGGATGATCGTGCACATCCTACACATGTAAAATTCAAAGAACCCATGCACCTAGGATGAGAGTCTTCCCGATGTTCAACACAAATACAACAGAGCCATACATAGTTCAATCGACCACAACCCCTTTCAAGTGGGGTTGGGATTTCAACCATTGGGTCCCATGGATGTTGCACTACCCCTTGCGACCACCCAGGCAGTCTCGTCGAATGCTCCAACTAGAGATGATAAATCCACCAAGTTCATTGAGAAGATCCAACACATCCACCAACAGGTTCAGGATATTTTATAGAAGTCCAATGACAAGTACAAGTAGTTCCATGATCAACAGCAGGTGCCACACCAGTTTCAAGTGGGAGACAAAGTTTGGTTGCACTTGTAGAAAGAACACTTTATAGGGCCTCATCAGAAGCTTCGTACACTCCGTTATGGACCTTACACCATCACCAAGGCTATGGGTGAAAATGATTTTGAGCTCAACCTTCCCCCCTTCCTTGGATTTCACCCAGTGTTCAATGTGGACCTCCTTCGACCTTATTTTCTACCATTATTGGACACATTGGAGATAGCAGAACAATTGACACCAACAAATATCAACCATGACTGCATGGAACAAGAATACACTAATCAAATCGTGGACATACAGGCCAAGGGCACTCTCCAACAGAGGATCCAACTTTATTGGGTTGTCAAAAAAGGGCAGCTCCTGCAACAAGGCAAGTGGCTCACCCAGGGCCAAATTCAGTAGAAATTTCCTCATCTGATGGGGGCACTCAATGAAATGGATACCATTTCTTCCTAATGGGGGAGAATTGATCCAAGAGGATATCAGTGGCCAACCACCTTTTCCAACTCACTCAAAACAGGTTTTTGGAAACTTATTATTTTTAGAAGTTTTTCGGTTCCCAAACTTTTGGGGCAATTTTGAGGGACCAAATGATGTTTTTCATGATCAGGAATGCCAATAAAATTTGAAGGCTTTGATTGATCCCCCTAAATTAATTTCCTCATCAATACCTTTCCAATGAGATATCATGTTCCCTAAATGAAGATCGTATGCAAAAGTTATGACCCTAAGAAGTTGATGTACCAACTTACCCTAACATGGCCCACATGACTTTTGGCGCTTCATCTCCTAGGGTTAGGTTTTTGGATGTATAGCATTTTGGAATTCATGTTTATTGTAAAAATACCTTCAGAGCCTCATTTTACTCATCTTGTTGCGAATGAGCGTAGTCGTCACATATCTTCTCAAAGATAAGCTGCCACCATTCTAGCAAGCTTGTTTTTAGTCTGCATTTTACAATTTTCAGCAGATTTATTATTTAATATAATTCAAGTTTTACTGTATATTTGTTATTGTTCACTATGTCGCTGTGTTGATATTATAAATATATGGTTTCCTTTCATTTCTCTCATAAATCTGGATCAAGTTCCATCCCAACATCAAATATAAGACATGGAGAACCAATCATGTCGTTGACTGCCTCAGTAGACCTCCAGTTGCAACATTAACCATGGTGCTCTACTCCTATGGCCATGACGCATCTCAGTGGCCCCAAATATGGAAGAGTGATCTTAACTTCACTACCACAAACCAGTTGTTGGGCACATGTGTGACTGTCACTGACTTTCATCTTCAGGATGGCCTGTTATGCCATCTAGGCCGCCTTTGTGTTCCTTCAAGTGAGCGTGCAAAGTGGATTTGGAAAAATCAATATAGTTGTATGGCAGGAAATTTTGGCATGGAAAATATCATGGCAGTACTACATAATCATTTTTGTTGGCTTAAACTATGTTAGGACGTCAACAAGTATATCAGGTCTTGCACTTCCTATGCCATTGACAAACCAACCACTAAGAAGCAAGGCCTGTACACCCCTCTACCTACTCCTGACAAGCCATGGGAATCCATCTCGATGGATTGCATGTCGAAACTTCCTTAAACCAAGTAGAGAAATGACTGTGTTTTGTGGTGGTTGATCATTTTTTTAAGATGGCCATGCTAACATCCTGCAAGAAGAATATCACAATGGAGGCCATTTCCAAAGTCTTCCTCGAATGGGTGTGGGTACAATTTTGGATACCACAGACCATCATATTAGATCAGGACTGCAAGTTCCTAAGAACATTATGTTCTATCATTTGATCACAGTTGGACATAAAGCTTACCAAATCCATCGCCTCCCACCCTTAAATTGATGGTCAGACAGAGGTTGTCAACAGAATGATAGTGCATATCCTACGCATGTACAACTCCAAACATCTACGCACATGGGATGAGAGTCTCCCCTATGTTCAACACAACTACAACATATGCCTTCATAGCTCGACCATACACAATCCCTTCAGGTGGCGTTGGGATTTCAACCATTGGATCCCATTGATGTCGCGTTGGCCCTTGCAGCCACATAGGAAGAATCATCCCATGCTCAATCTGAGGCCGACAAATCCACCAAGTTTATTGAACGGATTCAACACATCCGAAAACAGGTCCATGATATTTTACAGAAAGATAATGTTAAGTACAAACAACACCATGATCAACACCGGGTGTTGCACAAGTTTTGATCCACAATTCTATATGAAAAATTGAAAATGCAACAACATAATATACTAGAACACAAGAATAAAATGTTGCACAATACAAAAAAATACACAGAGAATGAAAGAGGAAAAAAAATGGAAGAAAGAAGTAAATGACCATTGATTGTATTTCAACAAGAAGACACCTTTTTTATCAAAGTGGGAGATTTTTTGTTTACAACAACAACAAGAGACTTGTTTCTTTTATTTATGACTGAAAAGCGTTGTTTCTCTTTTTATTAATTAACTACATCATGAACTAACATGATACTTATTTATTAGGAAACTCCCTTCTCAATTGGATTGGTGAGGGAATATTGCAATAGTAATTACTGAAAATATGCTAATTCTCTCCTACTGGTTGGCAAAGGAAGGTGGACATCCTTCCCGGTGGCCCAATTCCTCCCTGTTTAGATTCATAAGCATCCCCGCTTCCTCCAACAAATGCGGAAATTTGGACTTCATTCTCTCCAATGCTTTCTCGAGCTGTGTCAGGATCATATATGAGTGGGTGTGATAATTGTTTTCTCTAAATCGATGCTTTTCTCGCAATATCCACACACGAGATTCCGGGTGAAAAAACAATGTCATTTGAATTTTATGAGGCCTCTATTTTACACACTCTAGTATAGCTGGTAGTGCAACGACCATCTGAATATGGCACTGAGCGAAAGTGTGGGTAGAACGCTGAGATGAGTTTTGTTCTTGTTGTTGAAGTGCAGACTCTAAAAGAGTGAGATTAAGGGTAATATTGACAATATACTCATCCACTCGGTACTAATCAGCTAGAGCTTCATTATCTTCCTCAACACTTACTTTAAATACAAGCTACCTGGAAGAAAAATGGGTGTGTCTAATACCTCCTTTCTGATTAACTGCTCCAACTAAGAAGGGATGCCTCTGTAGATGATTTATCCCCGCTCTACTAGATTTGTAAGAATTATGTTTTCCTGAAGCTTTCTCAATAATTTGTTTGGAAAAAGAGGAACTGCTAGGCAAAGTGTTAAAATATCTTTAAACTTGCGTTGGAGTACAAAGCCTACTGATAGAGACTACTGGAAGAGAAACATGTTTTTCCATAAGAAATGTTGGAGACACGTAAGGAAAAGATGAAGGTGGAGTAGGGCATGAATTCATAATTTGGTCAGATTGGCATGCTATCACATTAGCCTCTTGGGGAGCAATATAATATGAAGGGGCATTGGGAAAAGAGGCTTCCAGAAGGAGATCAATGGTGTGCTCAATAGAGAAATAAGAGGGAAGTCTTGTGGGTTGGGGGAAGGAATTGGAAACTTCTGGGAGTGGGGGATCCATGTCCTAAGGTGTTGGGTTGGTCAGATGGTCTGTTTTAATGGGGCAAACCAAACATAAGGAAACATATGTTTTCATATTTACTTGCTTAACGGTTGCTTGTATGGTAAAATCCTGTGTGGAGTGAGGAGTAGAGGAGGTAAGTACATAGGTGTGTCCCTCATGTTGCAGGTGGTACTCATGGATTTTGGCATGATACAAAGTGTTTTGGTCATGTTAGTAGGGGATTCCAAGTAACAGGTCAACGCAATCTAAAGGATAAACATCACACACCACAATATCCCGAAAAGGGCCAATAGCGAAGGTCACCGCATAGCAATGAGAGATAGTGAGGCACGGGCCTTCCTTTTGTACCCATATAAGCTAATATGGTTCAAGGTGTGGAGTAGTTGGGAGTTGTAGGCATTGGACCAAGTCCTAGGCGATGAGGTTCTTTTGGCTTTTGTTGTCTAGGATGAGAGTAGCCAATTCATGCTTAATTGACAATTGTGGGTAAACAGGGGCCCAAAAGAGGTGTTGTGTTCATTGTTAGTCTTCAAAATTAAATATGGGTCAACTTCTATAGTATTTGCAAGAGAAATGACTTCAGGAGGGCCATGGGAATCAGACTAAGCGACATCTGCACAAATATTTTTGTTGGTGAAAAGGTTCTAAAGTGCGAGATAGCCGGTAGAAACATGTGAGTTGGTCTTGTGGAAGGTACACCAGGACATTGTTCGAGGTGTGGAGGTGGTGGTAGGGGTAACCTGAGAAGGGAAAGTAGTAGAAGGGTCATATCTAGGTTGGGGTGAGTGAATTTGAGGAGCCACTTTATGCTCGATGACCAAGGCTCGAAGAAAGGCCTTATCCAAGGAAGAATTCTCAAACAAATAAACTTCATGAAAAAGATTCATTAATAAACCAAAATTGAATTGGATAACTAGTACCTCTTCTGGGTCACCGATGTGCAACTGGATGCACAATTTGCAAAACATGTCGATGTATCCCTGGACAAACTGATATGCAAGTTGGTAGAGTTGTAACCATTTGGTGATAGCTTGGTGGGTAGAAGCACTCTCTGAGAGCCTGGGATAATCAATCACATGTTGTAATGTGTGATGTTTATGTCTCAACTAGCTCGCCTCTATCCATGACCCAAGAATAATTTTCTAGATGAGTGTCCCACCATGTTTGCACAATTCCCTCAATTTGCAGACCGAGGATCTAAAGCTTCACGTCTTCTGTCATCTTAGGACATGTACATAAGTATGTGGAAAGACTGCAAAGCTAAGAGTCGACATTCTCTCCATTCATTTGGCTCACAAACTTCAGTAACTAGAAGTGTGTATCGAGTTGCATGGGTGTTGGATCTCTGCGTTGTTCCATACATAGTAGCTCCTATAGAGCCTTCGTTAAATCATGAATTGGAGATGTGGCAGTGGATGCATAATCCTCTGTAGATGGATCTCTTCATGCAGGCATAATTTTCATTCACCACGGATGTCAATCTATCACTAGAAGTTGTGTTGAGAATCATTGAACAACTGAGCACACTAAGAAGGCACCCGGTACCCTGAAGAGGGCATGTGGAGAATGGTGAAAGATGAACGTGATGGAAGCCTTGAGGAGGTTGTACTGGAAGACCCAAGAAGGACGTCTGGATCAGAAAAATAAAATAAAATTGTTGGATGGCCTCTTTTCTAAATTTTGTGGCTGAGTAGAAGATGTCTTGGATCCAGGATCTAATATCAATTGATCCGCAATTCTATATGTAAAATTGAAAATGCAGCAACATAATAGACTGGCACACAAGAATAAAATGTTGCAAAATATAAAAAAAATACAAAGAGAATGAAAGATAAAAACCATTGGAAGTAAGAAGTAAATGACCATTGATTGTATTTCATCAATAAGACATCGTTTTTATCAAACTAGGCGATTTTTTGTTTACAACAACAACAAGAGACTTGTTGTTTTTATTTCTTACTGAAAAACATTGTTTCACTTTTTATTAATTAACTTTCTAATGAAATAACATGCTAATTATTTATTAGTAAATGTATTGCTCAATTGGATTGGCGAGGGCATATTACAATAGTAATTACTACAATATGATAATTATCTTCTACTGGTTGGTCAAGGAAGCTGGACGTCCTTCCTGGTGGCCCAAGTTTGAGGTGGGAGACAAGGTATGTTTGCATTTACATAAAGAATACCTTACATGACCCCATCAGAAGCTTCATCCACTTCGCTATGGACCTTACACCATCACCAAGGCTATGGGTGAAAATTAATCTTTAGCTAAGTATTCACCCCTTCCTTGGCACCCAGTGTTCAATGTGGACCTCCTTCGACCATACTTCCCACCATTATTGGACACATCAGAGATCACAAAGCATTTGACATCAATAGATATCAAACTTGACTGCATGTAACATGCAAACATTGATCAACTCAGGGACACTAATATCAAGGTCACTCACCAATAGAGTATCCATCTTTATCGGTTTGTTAGCGCAGGGTAACTCCTACACCAAGGAAAGTGGCTCACCCAAGGCCAAGTTCAACAGAAGTTTCCTAATATGATGGGGGCGCTCAACGCAATGGAGACCATTTATTCCTAAGGGGGGATGAATGATATAGGTTGATATTGGTGGCCACCCACCTATTCCACTGTCTCAAAGAATAGTTTCCATTTTGGTATTTTTTTTACAGTTATTTCAGGTCCCAAAATTTCGGGGTAGTTTTGAGGCGTTAAATGATGTTTTTTGGTTTCGGTAGTGCCTAACATGTAGCACGAGGAAAATTCTAGCCCGAACAGAATATGTACTCCTCAGTTATACCTTTCCAATGGTTTATCAAGTTCCCCAAGCAGATATCATATGAAAAACTTACGCCCTCGAGAAGTTGACATATTAACTACCCCCATCGGGGCCCACAAACCTTTTTTGTGTTTCATCTCCCAAGGTTAGGGTTTTGGATGTTTAGGGTTTTCTCATTTATTTTTTATGTTAAAAAGTCCTTTGGAGCCTCATTGTACTCATCTTCTTGCAATTAAGAATAGCCATCACGTCTCTTCTCATAGATAAGCTGCCACCATTCGAGCAAGTTTGTTTAAGTCTGCATTTTTATAGTTTCACCAAGTTCTCTTATTTAATAGAAGTCAAGTTTTATTGTATCTCTGTTTGTTTCTTTTTATACATATGTATTTCATTTCATTTCCTTTATAAATCCAGATCATGAATTTCATAGGTTCTCTCTTCTGGTTTGTTGGACTCCTGTTGGAAATAATTTATTCTCTATTCTTGGGTGAGTACTTTGTTCTAGGATCCCTTAGGATTGTGAGTCTTGAATTCACAGAGGAAGCTTTTTGTATAATTCAACCCATCTTTTATGTGTTCTTAGTCCTTTAGTTTTTAGGTTTCTGTGCTCTCCTTGAGACAATCATGACATTTCAAGAGATTAATGAAGATATACAGGTGCTCAAGGAAATGATCAAGGACAATAGAGATAGTCTTGGCACAATCACAGTGAAAATCCAAGAACATAAACATCAATTGATCTCACAGAATGCATTTATTATGGGGATTATGGCTCACTTGAATCAAAGGGTAACACAATTGGAAGAGGAATGTGCCTCTCTCAGGAACACACATATGTGTCATAATTGAATTTCAAGTGTTTCCAACCACATATATTCAGACATTGCAGAGCATGGGAAAATCAGGGGAGAAGATATTGTCTAAAAACGTTTTGAAGCTATGGAAATAGGTGATCTAGAACTAGATCACTCCATGCAAGAAATGGAAGATGTTGTCGACTACAACACTGTTTAGTTAAATAATGTCTTTGAAATGTTTCTTGATAGTAGGTAGTTTTTATAATATCTATACCAGTGCTAAATGTTGGGAACCCTTGTTAACAAATTTTTGTAAGCTTGGAAAATTGGAAAAGGAACTTCCATGCTCAGTATTTTTGGATCTTTTAAAAACAATGTACTTATGTTGTTTAGCTCTGCTACAACATTTTTGTTATTAATATAAAAATTTTCCCAATTTTGGTTAAAATAAAAGATTAAAAAATGGGAGTGTTATGGAGTTTGACACATTATAATATTGTATTAATCTAGATGTGCTACGAATTTACTCTTTTTGGCCACACAAAATAATGGGAAAGGGAAGCAACATTTTTGGTTTGAAATCAAGCAATAATAATTTTGGATTAATGATATTGTAGATATCACATCCTAATATTGCAATCTGGTTGTAATAAGATTATTAAAAATAATTGAATCCATTTCTATATTATATTTCATTTGAGGAAGATATAGATAAGTTGAAGCGTGGGCTTCTTCCGTTGCAGCTAGGGTTTACCCTAGTCTCCATACTTGGTTCATTGTCACTGCACTCGCCTACGGAATCCATCATCATCGTCCCGATTGTCTGTTCGCTAGATTCCAGAACCCTGGTTTTTAGTTCATCATCTCATATTGTTCTTTTTTGCCACACTCGTCTCTGAAAACCCTCACTGTCATCCTAGGTTGACTATTTGCTGGTATCTGGAACTTTGGATCTCAATTTTTCGTCTCTGATTTCCTTTGCATGCCATTTTATTTTGGTGATGTGCTGGTAGTGGATTTCGATGGTGGCAGCCAACTTTTTTGTTGTCTAAAGAATCATGGGAAGGCTCTCTGTCGAAGTGGGAAGGTGTGTCAAGCGAGATGATTTGATCCCCAGTCTGAACTTATTGGGGAACTCTGTGGAAAAAAAAACATTCTATCATTCTGACAGAGCGTGGTTTAGTCGGTAAGTTATTAGGCCTTTGGCCCATTCATAGGGTCGTTCTTGATTGGATTTCTGAGAATTGGCCTGAGCAAGACCCTCTATATTTTTATTGCGGGAAAGGAATTTATGTATTTATTTTTAAAACCATTGAATATTGAGACCATATATTTAGATATGGCCCTTATTTCTTAAGTTCCAGGGGAATCTTTCTTTCCCACTGGACCCTCGAATTTAACCCAGATATGGAGATATCTTATGCTCATGTTTGGATTAGACTTTCACACCTCCCCCTTATTTTCTGGGGTGAAACCTCCTTTGAAGCCTTAGGAAATAAACTAGGTCGATTTATAACCCATTTTGAACCAAAGGATAAGACCTACACATTCACCAGAATATGTGTAGACATGGATTTTTCAAAGGGATTTCCATAGGCGATTCAACTCAATATAGATGGATAGATTCATCTTCAAGCTCGAGACTATGAGCATGTTCCTTTCAAATGTAACAACTTTCATGAATATGGGAACTTCGCCAAAATTTTCCCAAAAGATAAAGAATCTGAGCCATTGCAGAATAATGTGGATCAAGGATTCAAACATGTTTTAAGAAAGTATAAGAAACAACATCCCAAGGAGGCTCGACCTAACCACAAGTCTCAAGATTTCGCCATCAATTCCCTCCAATAATAGATATGAAGCTTTGGAATCTCAAGACGAAGAATCATAGGACTCTATGGAGGATGTTCCTCATCAGAACAATCCGAAGATTAAATATGAGAAACCAATAAAAGAACAAAAGAATCTTGAAAACTCAGCTAAAGGCAAGGAGGCCCCAAGTGGGGGAAGTGCATCTTCACATGAAATGGTCTCAGATCCAAATACTATGGATAGGCCTCCAATCTAGGTTTCTGTTGCTCCCCTTGCTCCATCTCTGGGGGTGGAGATGGGGGATGCATGGGAGGGAGAAGATTCCAAATATCCTTCCTATTCAAAAATTATAAATAAGAATCCCCGTCCTTATCCCCCTCTAACAAGAGGAAGAAAAGAAAACAGAAATCATAAAGAGAAATATCTAGAATCAAGAAACTTAGGGGGCTCCCAACAAACTTTGGGTAACATCGCATGTAACAATGGGATAGCTTGGATTATGAGTTAATTATTTTTTGCTTGTAGATTCTCTTGTGTAATCAATTTGTAATGATTTATTCTTGCAATCAGGAAGTAGTAAGTTTGAATCCAGGGATGTCTTGGTCTTGGCTCATCAAATCCAACTTGGTAATTTTGGTTCCTTTCTACCATAGTATAGCTAGCAAGATGAATATTTTAAAGTTTGTTTTCTGTTGTTAGCTTTGGCTCGACCCTTTTAATATACATTTTCCTCAGTTTCTTAAAAAAAAAATCCATTTCTATATTAGAAACAAGAATTTCAGCAATCAAAAATGGCAATTTGGCAAAGATTGTTTGGTTGAATTCCAATGATGGCGAAGCAAAAAAGATCAAAATAGTAGAATATTTAACATTTAAAATATTTCTCAAATATGAAAATATTAAAATACTTTTAATAGTTTTTTTAACATTTTTCAAACCCAAAAACATTAAGATCCTTTTTAATAAAAAAAAAATTAATGACTTTTTATGGATCTTTGACATAATCTTTACATTTCTCAAATCTGAAAATATTAATATATTTTCTCAAAATTTAAAAGTCTAATGATGCTATCAAGAATGTAATGCCACACAATTTATGTAGACACTACTATCCATTAGATTCTATGTAACATTATTTCCTAATTGATATACACAAGCATAAAAATATTTGAAATAACACATTTTTACTCTTTAAATGGAATAACAGAAACATAAAAAAATACATATTAGGAAAAAAACCTCTTCCCCTGGTCTGTTGAAGTTGATCATTTGCAATGTAGTTATTTTGGTAGAAGGAAGATACTTCCAAGAATTTTTTTCCCATTTCCCAAAGTGGAACAATGAAATCATCCTCCTAGCCAACTTCCTATCTCCAAGAAACCTTTCAGCCTTTTGACCTTCTATTCCTATGACTCCAAGAACAACAATGCACACATTATCTAACCAATATTGTCACAAGAAATAATTTTTCCAAGAATAATCCAACCTCTCAACATGCTCAAACCTCTCAACCCCCTCTCCTCTCGACTTTCTCTTCCTATTTATCAAGTTTCCATGCCCTCTTGTCCAGGTTTCCTCAACAAACCTCCCTCATTATTATCCATAAACCTCCCTTATCTATTTTGTTTTGGGAAAAGTTAAAAAAAAACTAAAATATAAATAACTTGCATAAAATAACAAAAATAAAATGCAAAGTCTTTCTTCTAATGCTAGCTTATAAATGCAATTTGACAATTTTCCCCAAAATGTACATGACAACCCACCATACTCATTTAATTCACCATAAAAACCATCAATCAAAGTCAAACAAGGTGTTTAATGCTACTAGATATTTTTTGTATGCAATATAATTTATATAGTCATTAAACCATTCAATTAATTGATTAATAATCTAATTTAATAATTAGTACATTAATTAATTATATAGGTGTACATGTGTAGGGTATGTGTGTGTAACTAGTGGACACATAGCTCATGCATGTGCTAACGATAAACAATCACAACCTCTAGTGCATAATTCATGTATGATCACACCAAGGCATGCACGGCAACAAATGCACCATTGAGTAAATTTAACTAACAAAACTATAATAATTCATCAATAATTGATCATTACACTTAAAATATAGAAAAGAAAGAATAAAAAATAGTTTTTTGGAACCAAGTGATAAAACAAGAGTGGCACATCTGATCCCCAAACAATATTCTCAACTAACATCGAATCATCCTTCCTTCCTAACCTACTTCCATCTTCCATCATATCCTTTCCTCTACTGGACTAAGTTGGAGGGTAAATTATATTGACCTAACTCTAGATAGAACTTGTAAGTGGAAGTGTCATACATCTTGACCAAGCTTCCCCAATAGGAAACTAGCAGTCTCCATTGCATGTCTAGGGGAGCGTGACTTCACACAACCCTTGTTGTAGGAAAATCTCCTTGCGGACAGGTAGATCGCCTCTAAGAGCTTGACCCTAACTCTAGACAAAAAATGCTTAACATGGACACTGACTTCCTTTCAAATCTATCTAAACTAACACATGAGAAGGAAGGATGACAGAAGTACCTCTTTATCGATGTTTGTCCCTGCACGCTCCGAGTTGTGCTCCAATCCTTTGCTCCTCACTGGATCCTGTGGACAAAACAAGATACGACCACTTCCTACTCTATTGATATTAGCTTGAAAACATATCTATCAGTTAATGATAAGTTCATGTGACATTAGACACAAACTAGAAAGAAACAGGCCAAGCGTGTCATATTGATGAGAATAACGACATCAGTACTTACAATCGTAGATGAAAATGCGACAACTTCGTCAAGTCCCCTTCGTCTAACCCTTTCCTGAAAGATCCACAACCTGGATAACAACAGCTTCACTGATCACTCTCCTTTGGCTGACTGTGTGTTTCCTCCAAGATCATAAGTTTCATATCAACAATTCTTCCCCCTTTCCACCATCATAGAGCCTATTTATATAGGTTAAGAGGAGCTCAACCTCTTGAGTTATCTTTAGAATAAGTTGGGAACCTTCTCCTTAGATCAGGGATCTCTTGATGAAACCAAGAATTCGAATACAACTGCCTCCTAATCTCGAAAGATCTTCCCCTTATTCTCCTCAACGGGCCAACTACTGCCTCAGATTAGGCAGTGCTCCCTTAGAAGGGGCATCAGAGCGCTGTAGCGCTCCCTGGTAAGCTTTAGGGGAGCGCCAACGCTTTCAAGATGAGCAACGCTCCCTCAGAAGGGGCAGGGAAGCGTTATAACGCTCCCTAAAGCCTTGTAGGGGAGTGCCAATGCTTCTAGGGCTGAAATAGGGGAGTGCTACTTCTCAAAACCTTTGTTTCAGAGCTCTCTTCAAGTGTCAAGAGTTATTTGACTTCAGTAAACCAATTCTCCTTCTTCAAATCAAGAATATGAGATGTTATAAGTGTCTCCTTAGTGTCGTCGACATGGCAGTATGTTCGAACATCATGTGCGACACTTGTGACCAACTTGCGACACTTGCGAAAGTTGTAAGGAAGATGCGACACTTACGACAATTGAGAGGAACATGCGACACTTATCCAGTTGAGTAATTTTGACGTGTAACAGATTGCCCCCCAAAGTATGAAGTTAGAA
>ML782997.1:94606-161556 GCA_009831015.1 Picea engelmannii
TATTTCAAAACCCAAGGCAGGCATACCTATGCTTGGGTGATCAAGACTTAGCAGGATATGGCCACCATAAAATACACTGCGGATCCATAATTGTATTGATAAAAAGGTATAGCCACCGAAGATACAATGTGGATCTATACTCTAATGACTTGGACTGATCGTAGCCACGAAGAATACACAGTGGATCTATGAGATGATAAGACATAGCCACGACCAATACAAAGTGGATCTATGTTACAGTGTATGTATTCTTTGTCCAATAGAAATTCCTTCGCAGCTTGGGCAAAGCATATATCAAAGTGATCGCTCAACCCAGGGTCTTCTTACCAATCCCTATATGGAATGGATTAGACCATGTGAATAGATGCCTTGACGTCGAACATGGCAGAAACCACTTGATTACCGGTCAATGGGGTGAACCGTTAACAAGTGCGAGGGAAATCACCATTAATGTCAATGATTCCCAAGGTACCCTAGTACATTCCAGCGAATGTAAATAGATAAGCTGAAGTCGAACATCCGTGGAATCATTCGATCAGGGGTCAATGATGTAAACCCACTGTCAAATGTGAGGAGGCCTACCATTGAGGCATGCAGGTCCCAAAGTACTAACTGGTTTCTAAGTCTGATTCCTGAATAATGTGTTGAAGTCGACAGGAATAGACTCGTCGAGGGAGGGCCTTGATGTATCCCCCATCAACGACATGAAACAGACATGGAGATGTGATTGGCAGATCAAACAGAGATGGACTGACACAGGTTTTGAGGCAAGATACTTGGGATGGCTGACTCTCGAGGCAGATACTTCCCTTGAGCACTGAGGCACAACAACAGATCATGACGTGGACCAAAACTATGCAATGGATACTGTGACTTACGTCGGGTGACCCAAAGGAGAGAAAGGAACTCAAAAGATTGGCTCAGTGCAGAGGTTCAATGGATTATGATATATGCAAATGACAAAGGGCCGTGTTCAAGGGCAACTCTAAGAAGTGCTGGATGATGTTCTCAAGAGACTGCTTGGCTTGCTCCTTTCAATTTTTTCCCCCATCCAGATAGATGAGTACCTCCTTTTGATTTAATGAGCTCGAGGAGGATAACACATGCTTAATATAACTCACCTTTGGTAAGCTCCTCTTCTTTTGTTTAACGAACTGGAAGAAGTAAGGGTTCGGTCCCAAATGGGTCTGTTGATGTGTGTTTTAACGAGTCCAAGGACAGAAAACTCGAAGGTTTTTCAGGATTATAGAGTTTGGAAAAACACTTAAAAGAGAACTCTCTCAGTTCCTTTTTCGTACAGTAGTCCAACGAGACCGAAAAAGGGTTAAAATATCGCTCGAAAGACGCCCTTTCTGACCTTTTAATGAGTGTAAAAGGAAGCAAGATCACTCGACAATCTTTTCATATTTAGAGAGTCTGAAAAGGGTTTAAAGGAGATTCTAGGGGGGTTCCTTTTTCGTGTGTTCATATCCATATGGGTCTGAAAAAGAGATAAAAGTTTACCTGGTTACATTCTCATGTATTTACGAGCACGAGAAAGAACAAAGACTAAGCTTGGTATGCCCCCAGCTTGAAAGCTAGTGGCTTAGCTCCAAAATGATCATCAAAGGCTGGAGACATGCCCCCCAAGCTTTAATTCATTCACCGACTTTGACGTTGTCACCAATTTCTGTGCTAGATGGAGAAAAAGGATACAGGTGGATGAAATGAAGGTTCAAAAATGAGACCTAATGAAAGACTCGACTCGACATCTACAAGATCTGGTGAAAGACTCAACTTGAAGGGAGAGGTGATTGTTTCATTTTTTAATGAGCTTGACATAGGAAAAGAACTATGCTCGGGGTTCCGGGTTCGATCCCCAGATTGTTGTTTCATTTTTTAACGAGCTTGCTACAGTGAAGAAAACTATGCTCTAAGCCTCTATTTCATTTTTTAACGAGCTTGCCAAAGAGAAGGGAAACCATGCTCGTGATGCCCCCAGCATGAAAGCTAGTGGCCTCTGTTTCATTTTTTAATGAGCTTACCACAGAGAAGAGAAACTATGCTTGTGAAATGCTTGAGCATGGCTTCCAAGAGGATAATGCTATGGAAGGATACCATGTCAAGGGACAAAACTTGATCATGGCTTCCAAGAGATCTTCGTCGGATGGATGACAATCACTCTGGAAGGATACCATGTGGAGGGCCGTGCTAGGAGTAAGGAGACCAGGCTCCGATAATCCTACCGAAGAGATCACCATGTCAACTACCGGATCCAAATCGTCGAAAGTTGAGATCATGGGAGACAACGCCACATAATTGACATGTGGCGAGGGTAATACTGTCTGCATATAAGAACCACTTAGGGAGGTAACCCAGTCAGGGCCGATGAATGAAAGTTGATCAATAGTCACAATTCTTCCATTGTGAGGAAAAGATATCACATAGAAAAGAGTGGATACAATAGCTTTCATGGCATAGACATAATCCCGCCCAAGGAGTAAAGCGAAATCCAAGGGGGCTCGGACTACCATGACATCGATAAAGACAGTTTTCCCTCCCAAAGTTACAGGAAACTGAGGAAGGATCCCTAAAGGCTGACTAGTTCTTCTATTAAAAGCTAACAGATTTTGTGTAACCGATGCAAGATGTGGACAACCCAAAGCGTACCAAGCAACAAAAGACAAAATACTAACGAACACACCTTCATCTATCAGCGTTTGAGGAACGTCCCGACCACGAACTTGTACTGTAATCTGGAATGGAATGTGAGAGGGAAGACGAGGTCCAGTTAGTGCACCCTAATAAAAAAGGATGGCTTCAGTACTTGGAGGGGGTTCCATAGGAGGAGGAGGAATGCCCCCAGGCATGGTAGAGTCTGTATTAACGAGAAAAACATGGGAAGTATCGGGTTTACTCTCTAGAAGGAGAGTAGGATCGACTGATGATTGGATCGGATCAACCAATGGTGGACTTGGATAGACCACCTTGGCACTCTTCAGAGGAAGAGTGGGACTGACCGAGGAAGGGACTAGATCAATCACTTTGACATTCCTCAATGGAGGAATGGGATTGACCGATGGAAAAAATGGATCGACCACTTTGGCACTCTTCAGAGGAAGAGTGGGACTGACCGAGGAAGGGACTGGATCAGTCACTTTGACATTCCTCAATGGAGGAATGGGATCGACCGATGGAGAAACTGGATCAACCACTTTAGTTTCATTCTCCAAGGGAAGAATGGGGTCGACGGGTGGAAACAGATCGACTGCTTTGGTGTCACTCTCTAACGGGAGAGTGGGATCGACTGAAGATGAAAACAGATCGACCACTTTGGTGTCACTCTTTTGATGAAGAGCGGGGTTGATCGATGACGTAACTGGATCAGCTACTTGGGTTCGTGATTCAATCGAGGAGGAAACTAGATTGACCACTTGATCAACTGGACTGATCGAGGATGGAATCGGATTGACCAGTCCATCAACCAATGATGGGTTGGAGGAAATCTTACGATAACCTTTTGGAAGTTGAAGTTTTTCTAAAAGAGAAGAAGCCTCGTCCATACGAGGACAAAGGTGAGAGTAATGATTACCTTCACATAACATGCAAGGGAACTTGACAATTTTCTTCTTCTTACCAACCTGAACATCACTAGTTGACGGGTTATCATCGACATGACTGACAGAGGCCGATGACGTGGTGGACCACATCTCTAAGACCTGGATAAGACCGGGGCAATCCCTCAGAAAGTGGTCACCCTTACAAAGGTTGCAAGGGAATTTGGGTTTTGGATTCTTCCTTTTAATCTTGTTGACCTCATCAACACTCCCAGTACTATCAACAGTAACTGGTTTCTTAGAGCCAACATCTGATATTGTTGGGGTCTTGGTCCTTTTCAAGCTCTTCTTCTTCTTCTCTTTCTGTTTCTTCTTCTTCTAATCAACCTGGCTACTTGCTTTAGAGCTTTCACAAGGCAAAGAAGGAGAAATGGAAGGAGACTTGATGGGCGAAGAAGCCGAAAAGTCGACATGAGGTTGATGTGTGGGTGGTGTATTGACATCCAAAGTATTAGGTGCAACTGAAACATTGGGAGGATTTGGGATCATCGGAGTGGGGAACAACCAAACTGGTAATCCAATAGTGAGTCCCAGACTCAGTGTGGCAACATATGGAGGACCAAAGTTTCCAAACAAAGGAAAGGTGTAAGGTTCCCCAGGAGAAGGGGTTCCTCCATTGGTACTCCCAGGATTTGATGCCATTAACACTGACTCTACCTAAGGTCCACTAAGTAAAAGAAACAGCATACGCTAATAGAATCTAAGAATCACAACCAGGCAAACAGGACCTTCTCTCGATGACCGTACTAGTTGGTGATGAAATCCAACATCACGTGATCAAGTCCAAAAGGGGCGGGGATAGGGTGGAACAGTTACAATGGCGACCTGCTTAACGGACTTACGCCTTGGTGCAAGCTTCCACGCAGTAATTGTGGATTTACCCTCCAAGGAGCCCGAGTGAGTTTGACCAATGTCTGCTCTAGGTACAGTGAGACTTCCCGTCACTGTCACCTTGTGTAAGACCCTAAATATTATGGCCACTAAGGTTACCAATTCACAGTCAGCCCCTGGGCGGGAACAGTTGATAGTCCGATCCAAATGTATGGGCAGGGTATCGAGCCCGAAATCAACTAAAAGGCTTCCATGCAGTAATTGTGGATTTACCTCGAAGTGACCCCCATAATACGATCTGACCACCACAATCAGTTAAACCACGGAGGGTTAGTCCCCGTAGCTTACCCGAATGCGACCTCGTGCGTAACGCCTGTGTGAGAGGGGGATCCCAGGCAGACTTATACGATAACTAGATTTTACTCTCCCTAACTCAGGATGCTACTATTTGTTTTGGAAACTTTGGAGAGTTATTCTCACATCCCTAATCCAAAGTACTAAGCCTAGTCTATTGTTGGTGGAGGATCCTAGAAAAGAAAAAGTTCTAAATAATTTTTAATTAGCGTTGATTTTATGGTTGTTCTTTATGCAAAATGGATGCATGGAAGTGAAACGAATGGAATTATGACTCGGTCCCAAAAATGCATCAAATATGATAAGAAGTCATTTCCTTTCGATGAACATCTATCTAAGGGAGAGAGAGAATTTTTTCACTAATCAAGCACAGACAAGGAATGCCCTCAAACGATTTTTTTTTCTCAATCAAATCCTGATGTAACGCTAAAACTTTTAAATGCCTTCTAATATGCACAATCAGTCATAAAGATGTCTTTTATTGTTTGCGTATGAATGATGATCAATTCAACATAATTCTCATCTTGCTAATTATCTTTCTTGTATGAATGAAAACCAAACTAGCACAAGCAAAAGTCATACAAACAATACACCCTTTCGTTGCAATCAAAACGAAAAGCAAAAGAAAAGAAACAATCAAAGAGAAAAACAAACTTCACACATAAAATCAAAAGTTGAAGAACAATGATCTTGACTGAGATTGAGATAAAGAAGTTTGTAGGCCTCTGATGACCTTCACCAAGGTTTTTACTCGGCTGATGAGGAGAGAAAAACAATGCATGGGTTTCAAACTTCACTCAACAGAAAAACTTGATAAAAATAGTGAAGAAGGCTACAAAATCCAACCAGTAAGATGTTTATTCTTCAATCAAAAGTCAGATATCAAGGCTGAAAGGGAAGACACATTGACTCACAAGGTTACTCAGCAGAGGAGACACAGAGGCAAAACCCAGAAAAAGCAATTCTGAAAGGTTTTTTGGGCCAAAGAGGGTTGACGCTCTGTTGCCAAAGGAAATGAGCGTTATAGTGCTCTGTGCAAAGCTATGGGGGAGTGTTGGTGCTTTGTTAACACCATGACAGGGGCGCCAGGGTCTAAAAACACCAAAAATGTCAAAAAAGTCAAAAAATTGTAATTCAATTCCGACAATTATGCTGAGTGTGATAAGGTAAGGAGCCAATTAACTCACGAAACTAATCAAAAGAGGAATGAACAAGGTCTAAAACAATCAAGGGATAGAACTAGGTCAATGAGGAGAAATCAAAATAAGAAGTTTCGATTCGAGGCTATCTCCCCAGTGGAGTCGCCAGTTTCTGTTGTAGGAAAATCTCCCTACGGACAGGTAGATCGCCTCTAAGAGCTTGACCCTAACTCTAGATAGAAAATGCTTAACATGGACACTGACTTCCTTTCAAATCTATCTAAACTAACACATGAGAAGGAAGGATGACATAAGTACCTCTTTATCGATGTTTGTCCCTGCACGCTCCGAGTTGTGCTCCAATCCTTTGCTCCTCGCTGGATCCTGTGGACAAAACAAGATACGACCACTTCCTACTCTATTGATATTAGCTTTAAAACAGATCTATCAATTAATGATAAGTTCATGTGACATTAGACACAAACTAGAAAGAAACAGGCCAAGCTTGTCATATTGATGAGAATAACGACAACAATACTTACAATTGTAGATGCAAATGTGACAGCTTCGTCAAGTCCCCTTTGTCTAACCCTTGCCTGAAAGATCCACAACTTGGATAACAATAGCTTCACTGATCACTCTCCTTTGGCTGACTGTGTGTTTCCTCCAAGATCATAAGTTTCATATCAGCGGTTCTTCCCCCTTTCCACCATCATAGAGCCTGTTTATATAGGTTAAGAGGAGCTCAACCTCTTGAGTTATCTTTAGAACAAGTTAGGAACCTTCTCCTTAGATCAGGGATCTCTTGATGAAACCAAGAATTCGAATACAACTGCCTCCTAATCTCGAAAGATCCTCCCCTTATTCTCCTCAACGGGCTAACTACTCCCTCAGATTAGACAGTGCTCCCTTAGAAGGGGCATCAGAGCGCTGTAGCGCTCCCTAGTAAGCTTTAGGGGAGCGCCAGTGCTTTCAAGATGAGTAGCACTCCTTCAGAAGGGGTAGGGAAGCGTTATAACGCTCCCTGAAGCCTTGTAGGGGAGCGCCAACGCTTCTAGGGCTGAAATAGGGGAGCGCTCCTTCTCAAAACTTTTGTTTCAGAGCTCTCTTCAGGTGTCAAGAGTTATTTGACTTCAGTAAACCAGTTCTCCTTCTTCAAATCAATCATATGAGATGTTATAAGTGTCTTCTTAGTGTCGTCGACATGGCAGTATGTTCGAACATCATTTGCGACACTTGTGACCAACTTGCGACACTTGCGAAAGTTGTAAGGAAGATGCGACACTTATGACAATTGAGAGGAACATGCGACACTTATCCAGCTGAGTAATTTTGACGTGTAACAACCCTCCCATGACTTCAAGTTTCAGAGGATACATGATGGGAAATACCTCCACCCCTCATAATAAAACTAGGGTCAACAGGATACTTGGTGGGAAATACCTCCACCCTTCTTGATAGAAATAGGGTCAACACTCTATATCGAGCCATATTGTGTAGCTTTTATTCTTAGAGTCACACCATCAAACAACCACTTAGGACAAGTTGTGTGTCCTTTCAAAACCCCACTTAACACTGATCATAGCAATATTTCAAATCGTAAATTAAATAATAAGTACAACTTATAGCATACACTATCTTCTTGATGTCTACGACATCCAAGTTACCTTAGCACTGCAAACATTTAGTTATCACATAACTCATCAACCTGTAGGTTAGTTCACCAATAAATCATATCCATGCATATACATCACAATTTCATATAAGAATCCAGATTTTCATTGATGTTCAATTAATAAATTTATGTTTATTTTTATCATGCCTTGCATCTATTATACATTCACAACATAACTCGAATTGGTACCCATGTACCAAAATTCCACATTTAAATATGCATGCTTGAACAATTCTCATAGCTATCATTATTATGGATATATAACAATAAAATAACATTATGTAGCACACAAATAAGTCTAGATATACACATCTGAAATGTCTATGTCGGTCTAACTAAGTCCAAATAGTTACTAAGCAATGGATTACTAAGATGAGTAAAATCAAATTTCTAACTGTCTAAGGTCAAAATATGGGGCGTAACAATTTACATCAAAGTCTTGACATTTTGAAAAATTTCCAAGTAACATCTTATATTTTTAAGGTTAAAATATTAGGTCCAAAATTAATCTTAAAAATATTTTTCACTAAAGTTAAAAGGAATTTCTAATTGAAAGTATGTTACTCAAATTCGTAAATTTTACAACCATATTCATAAATAAATATTTGTTTATATCATCTAGAAATTAAATTAAATGAGTACCATTTAAATCACCCTTTCTCATCTCTCTCACCCCTTGTCACATCAAAATTGAATGAGAGGATGTATATAATTTCTCATTTCTCTTAGCTCTTCTCACATCAGAATTGAATGAGATCATTTACATCACCATTTATTATCTCTCTTAGTCCTTGTCACATTGTATGCCTTCTTTCATTTTCTCCAAGGATTTGAAACCAAGCTCATCTATAATAATCATTTATCCCTTGTCACATCATATGCCTTATTTTCTTTTCTCTAAGGTAACCAAGTTCATCTATAATAATCATTTTACATAATTACCCAAAAGATGTATATGGGAGTAAAACTTCTCAAAATCATTTGTCATCAAACTTTGTCAATCCAAACCACTTACCATGAGTGATTTCAATTGTGGTATGACATTTGAGTTGAATGTCAACACCATGAATCAACATGTGTATGTATTATAGGATGATGCATTGTCCTTGTTCTCAAACAATGTTTTGCTCATTCTCAAACAACAAATCCCAACTCAGAGTGTTTGATTACATTATTCTTCAAATAAAAATTACTTGACATATAATTAAATACACAAATTGAAGCCCCTGAAAACCATAATAACTTCACACATTGCAATTTCCACTATGTTCTTTGAAAATTATTTGATATTATTGTTAAATGCACACATTCAAAGGTAAAAGATTCATAGAACAATTTTTTAAAATGATCCATAACAACCAATGTAAGGATCAAAATGAAAGAATGCAGAAAACCTTTAATATCCAAAAATTTAATCTTGTTGCAAGTGAGATTACCTATAAGAAGAAATAATTTATCCATGTGACCAAGGAAAAATGAGTTGGCGCATCAAATTTTTGGATGAAAATAAAATTGCTTAATAAGTTAAAAGAATGGTCAAATGGAAGTAAAACCATTAGCATTAAAAACCTTATTGTAATTTATGAAATCTAAAACTACTAGTACCTTAAAAAATGTTTTATTGTTGTAAAGAATTCCTTTGTTGTTCAATGTGACACATTGGAAAATTTGACATGAGAGCATTAATATAGTCATCCATAGTTAGCTGAAATTACATGTTAAGTACTATAATTATTTTTTCATTAATGGGAACATTGAACTCGTATGTGCATTCAATACAAATGATGGAATATAGGCCTTTCAATACAAAGTGCAATGTTGACACAGTCGCGCCCTCACTGGCACATCCGCTTCCTAAGGACCTTCCTTCGTCAATGGCCCGAAGAACTCAAAGGTTCTTCTGATCCCCTATCGTAAATCTTTCGTACCCACAGTAACTCTTCGCGCGACTTCCCTCCTTTTACTTATCGGGAAATCGAAACTTTGCGACTTTGCGAGTTCAAAGGCCAGTGGTCGGGTGTGAAACTTACGAGTCCCCGAACGCCGATGAAAATCAATGCTGACCTCAACCTTCTCCTATCGCAACTTATCCTATCGCGCCTTCGCTACTCGCGTTATCAATCACTCGGTTCTCAGACTCCTGATATGCCGAAACTCCGATACACTCGCGAGTTGACTTTTCAACGATCACGTCTCCCTGTCGGGACTTCGGACTTCGCAAGTTCGCGAACCCTGATGTCCAATACTTGGACTTCTCACTACGAAACTCTGATAGTTGGTGCCACCTGTACTCCTACTAACTCCTGTGGCCCCACACTACTTACGTAACTGTCGAGATATCGCTTATCACAATATCTTGATTCTCGTGACCAAATCCTTGACTCTTTTCTCGCGAAACCCCGATAGGTGATCTCGCGAATAATCCAACAGCCCTGACTGGCTTGAATCAATGGCTCAACCCTTTCTGAGCTTTGAACCTTTCAACACTTGTGATGTAACTACCTCGCACCTCTGAAAGATCTAGCAGTCCTCGGAACTTCGCGAAATCTCCTCCGAGGATTTCGACCGTCTGTTTTTTCCAAACGGATTTCTGCGAACTGAACAGAGCACTTCTCCCCACGAAAACTTGTTCACCTGCACGTGAGCTTTCAACGCTTTCTCGAACGCTTCAATGCATAACCCCTCTATGCAATCCCTTAACGAATTCGAAGGCCTACTCCTCCTGAGCTTTTCCACAACTTCAATCTTCAGAAAGAAACCTTGCATGCACTCCTTGCGGCAACCCTTCAACCTCGACTGAGTGTTTAAGTCTCTCGACTCTGCGCACACCTGCAACAACAATCTTCCAATACTCTACTTAGAATCACAACTCTGAGACTTCTCCCTAGCTTGCGCACTCCTTGCACGACACTGTGCTTAACTGCACCTTCGAGGAAATGAGAACAAAAGCTATCTCTAATTGAACCCTTCTGTCAACACACTCCTTGCGGACAAATTCGACACTCCTTGCAGGAATCCTCTGGCTCAATTAGAGAAACAATTGAAACTCATTCACTCACCCTCACAGACTTCAATTCAACCATGAAATCACATACATAGTACATAAAAGCATATGTATGACAGGAAGCAAATCTTCATGAGCATAACATCAATATACAGAGAAAACAACACAAAACCATGGATTTGAATCAAAGCTTCTTCTATTAATTCAAATGCCTGTACATGGGTGTTCTTCTTACAATTCTCTGCTTGCTCTTATGCTCTCCTGAATTGATCATACTAATGTTACAATGATACAATGAGGGTGTCTATATCCGGTTTCCCTCTTAGACTCTAAAGCTATCAAATCTAAGAATTAAATTCCTATCTAACTGCATTAAGTCTATTAAATGCCGACTATCTACCTAAGGACGAGAGCTATCCGCTCAAGATCCATTACAATATACAAAGTGCGCCTTCATAAATGACTCATTTAAGATCGCACAACAATCCCAAAGTGCTTTCAAAATTTGTGCTGGCTTGTCCAGCTGTCTTTCTGCTTCCGCGATGGCTCGCTCGATGTGCTGGCAATGCTCCTGCATCATTACTCCTCGGCTTGAAAAATTTCATGGGCTCCTATCCATGAGCTCCTACACGGTCTGTCCATGCTTCTGAATCTCCGCTTCTGTCTCCCAACTGGAATCTTCCACTGGATGATTCTTCCACTTGACCAGATACTCATAGTATTGCTTTCGTCTGGTCTTCTTACCCACTCTCTTTTCCAGTATGCACTCCATCTGTGGCTTCTCTGCTATCGGCATCTGCTTCGTCCACTAGATCACTAGTTTCTCAGTTGCAGTCTCTGCTTCTCCTGTCTTGTACGGATATAAATCTGCGATATTGAATATCAGAGATATTCCGATGCCATCCGACAACTCAATCTCATAAGCATTTTCTCCGAATTTCTTCAGGACTCTGCATGGCCCGATTTTCTTCATCTTTAATTTGTTGTATGTTCCCCTCAGGAACCTTTCCTTCCTCAAGTGTGCTAGAACTAGATCACCAACTTCAAACTGAAGTTGTCTTCGATACTGATCTTCTTGGCGCTTATACTCCTGACTTGAATTTTGTAGTCCCTGCTTCACTCGATCGTGAAGTTCCTTCATTGCCTCAACAAATTCTTCTACACTAGCGCTGCTAGTAGCAGTTTGTTCTGAATCTCGCAATTCAGAAACTCCTCTCAGCTACATACCATATACAACCTGAAATGGACTTTTTCCTGTACTCTGATTCACTGAATCGTTGTATACAAACTCTGCTTGGGGTAATACATGGTCCCAGCTACTATGGTGCTCTGTCACCAAGCTTCTTAGCAAGTCTCCCAGACTTCTGTTGACCACTTCCATTTGTCCATCCATCTGAGGATGATAAGCAGAACTAAATGCCAAGTTAGTTCCTAGCTTCTTCCATAAGGTCCTCCAAAAATTCCCTATGAATTTTGTATCTCTGTCCGAAACTATGCTTTTCGGCAACCCATGAAGTCGAATGACTTCCTTGAAAAATAGATTTGCGATGTGTGTCGCATCGCTGGTCTTCTGGCATGGGATGAAATGTGCCATATTTGAAAACCTGTCCACCACCACAAATATGGAATCAACACCTCTTTGTGTCCTCGGAAAACCCAATACAAAATCCATGTTGATCGCCTCCCATGGCCTCTCTGGTATGGGCAATGGCTGATAAAGACCTGCATTCTGTTTCCTTCCCTTCGAATGCTGGAAAATTCTACATCTGTCAATGAACCTCTTGACATCAGCACGCATCCCCAGCCAAAAATATGATTCACTCAGCTTCTCAAATATCTTATCATGGCCAAAATGTTCGGCCAATCCTCCGCTGTGTTTCTCCTTCAACAGGTTCTCCCTCATGGAGCATTTCAGAATAAACAATTGATTGCCTCTAAACAAAAATCCTTCCTGGATCATATACTCTATCCAAGGACTTCTATCTCTGAGAACTGGATTCTCAGCTACTTCATACGCCTCTCCAAAATCTGCATCACCTGCATACATGTCCCTGAGATTTTCAAAACCCAATGTTTTGACTCGGAATTCCTGCAGCAACAAACACTTCCTGCTCAAAGCATCAGCCATTTTGTTAGCAGTACCCGAAATATGTTTAATCACAAATGTGAAATTCTGCATATACTCTACCCATTTAGCATGTTTCTGATTCAACTTCTCCTGTTGAGTCACAAACTATAATGCATGATTATCACTATACAATACAAATTCTTTCGGGATCAAGTAATGCCTCCACTTCTTCAACGCTTGTATGATAGCATAAAATTCCTTATCATACGTGGAATATTTAAGTTTCACCTCATCCAGCTTCTCGCTATAATATGCCACTGGCCTGTCTTCCTGACTTAAGACCACTCCTATGGCATACCCACTTGCATCACATTTCACTTGGAACGTCTTCTGGAAATCCGGCAACACCAAAACTGGTCGTTCCGTGATCTTCCGCTTCAACAGATTGAAGCTCTTCTCAGCCTCTGCTGTCCAATGAAAAGACTTATGCCTCTTCTTCACTGTATCCATCATCGCTGCACTAATTCCACTGAAATTCCTGATGAAATTCCGGTAGAAACTAGCCAAACCATGTAAACTTCTCACCTCGAAAATATATCTCGGTGATGGCCAATTCTTGATCACTTCTACCTTATCCGGATCCATCCTCAACTCATTAGCCGAAATAACAAAACCCAAGTAAATGAGCTCTGTCTTCATAAATGAGGACTTCTTCATATTAATCAACAACTTCTCCTGTTGTAGCTTCCTCATCACAATGGCCAAATGCTTCAGGTGTTCAGCCTCTGATTTACTGTAAATCAGTATGTCATCCAAATACACAATGACAAACTTCCCGATGAATTCCCTCAGGACTTCATTCATCAACCTCATAAAGGTGCTTGGTGCATTTGTCAAACCAAACGGCATGACTAACCATTCATACGGTCCTTCGTTGGTCTTGAAGGTTGTCTTCCACTCATCGCCTTCCCTCATGCGAATCTGGTGGTATCTTCTTTTCAAATCAATCTTTGAAAAATACTTTTCCCCGCTCAGGCAATCCATCAGATCATCCATTCTCGGCAATGGAAACCTGTATCTGATGGTTATTTTGTTGATCACTCTTGAATCGGTACACATTCTCCAACCTCCATCTTTCTTCGGACTAAGTACTGTTGGAACGACACATGGACTCAAGCTTTCCCTGACCAATCCTTTGTCCAATAGCTCCTGGACCTACCTTTTAACCTCTTCATTTTCCTGCGGCGTCAACCTGTACGCGGCTTTATTAGGCGAACTAGCTCCTGGTATGAGGTCTATATGATGACTCACACTTCTCATCGGTGGCAACGAACGAGGTAATTCGTCCACTATGATATCAGCGAACTCTTCCAGTAGTCCCTGAAATTCATCTGGTAAATCATCCACTCTTGTGCTAGTCAGAACGATCCTCGGTTTCCTGACCACAAAGAAATGTGGATCTTCTTTCTTCTTAACCTCATTAAGAAGTTCCTTCCCACTTATGAGAAGTACTGTGTTGCTTACTTCTGGCTTCGCTTCTTTATCCTTTATCGGAAGCAACATATGGGTTCTCCCATTCTTCTCCAGGGTATATGTGTTCATTCTCCCATCATGAATCACATTTCTATCATATTGCCATGGTCTACCCAGAAATAAATGACATACATCCATAAGAATGACATCACAGAGTACTTTATCATTATATCCACCTATTTTAAATTCAACCAAGCATTGTTTAGTAACAGTTACCTGGTGTCCTTTTTGTAGCCATGAAACTTTGTATGGGATAAAATGATCAGTCGTCTCCAGCTCCAGCTTCTCTACCATCTCGGTTGAAATGAGATTATCCGTGCTACCGATGTCAACAATTACCTTGGACACCCTATCCTTGGTCTTGCAAGCTGTTCTGAACAGTCTGGTCCTTTGGACTGAACTCTCCACCTCCTTCTCGGGTGTCAAAAGGACTTTATGCATCGCAAGTGATCTTCCACCTTCTGCATCTTCGGCCTCAACATCTCGCCTCTGCGCTTCTGTGATGTGAGCTTCTCCAATGTCCTTCTTTTTCTCTGGACACTCATAATACTTGTGCCCATTCTTCCCACATGTAAAACATGTGATAACTCCTCCCCGGCCTCTCCCTCTACCTCTGGTACGAGGAAAAGTGTTTGCGTTAGCATAATCTCCCCTCTGCTCATTATGATGCCCTCTCTGTTCAACATGTGGTTGTCCTCGCTATGAGGTTCCACCTCTTTCCACTTTACCCTGAGGTTTCTTCCATTCCTCCTTGGGCTTCTGGTATTTCTCTTGAGCAACCGACTTGCCTCTGGGATGACTTCTGCCTCACCCTCACTAACCTTGTTTTCGGCTCAGCTTCTCCTCTGCTTTCAAAGCCATCTGATAAGCATCCTCTACTATCCTGATGGTAACCATGCCTAATTCATCCTGAATGTCGTATCTCAGACCATTCAGATATCTGGCAACCTTCTCATCATCGCTCTCTCGATGACCTGCTCTGATGTTCAGTCGATAGAATTCTTCAGTGTATTATTTCACTGTCATCAGCTTCTGTCTCACGTTCTGCATTCTCCTGAATAGAGTGATCTGATAGTCTCTTGGGATGAACTTTGCCTTCATCTTCATGATCATTCGATCCCAACTCTTGATCTTTTGCTTTCCTTTGCAGCGTCTGTCAGCTTGTAGCTCATCCCACCATAATGTTGCATGTCCAGTCAATTGCATGACAACATGCTTGACTTTCTTATCCTCTTCGATATCCTCATAATCGAAGTAGGTGTCAAGAGCTCTAATCCAATCTAGTAGCTCCTCTGCATCCAGATTCCCCTCGTAAACTGGAATGTCCATCTTCTCCTTTGCACCCATCCTGGAAATGGCTTTAATTAGACGCTCATTTGTTGCATCCTCGGCTACAACTTCCTCTTCGCGTTCATCTTCAATTTCACTCTCAGAATCACTAAGATCCCCTGCACCAGCTGTGCGTCTTTGAGCTGTCTCCATCTCCTCGAGTCTTGTCGAAGATCTCTCATCTGTCTCTCCATTTCTGGATTTCCTACCGGCCTGCCTCTTCTTCGCACCTCCCTGTCCTCTGGATCAGGTGACTTCCTTTCTCTTCTGGGTGGAATGGAAAATATCTCCTCCTTCTTTGCTATAGAAAACAAAGAACTTCCCGCTCTGATACCAAACCTGACACAGTCGCGCCCTCACTGACACGTTCGCTTCCTCGGGACCTTCCTTCGTCCACGGCCTGAAGAAATCAAAGGTTCTTCTGATCCCCTATCGGGAATATTTCGTACCCACAGTAACTCTTCGTGCAACTTCCCTCCTTTTACTTATCGGGAAATCGGAACTTCGCGACTTCGCGAGTTCAAAGGCCAGTGGTCGGGTGTGAAACTTACAAGTCCCCGAATGTCGATGCAAATCAATGCTGACCTCACCCTTCTCCTATCGCGACTTATCCTATCGCGCCTTCGCTACTCGCGTTATCAAGCACTTGGTTCTCAGACTCTCGAGTCTCGATATGCCGAAACTCCGATACGCTCGCGAGTTGAATTTTCAATGGTCACGTCTCCCTATCGGGACTTCGGACTTCACGAGTTCGCGAACCCTGACGTCCAATACTCGGACTTCTCGCTGCAAAAATATGATAGTTGATGCCACCTGTACTCCTACTAACTCCTGTGGCCCCACACTACTTAAGTAGCTATCGGGATATCGCTTATCGCAATATCGCGATTCCCATGACCAAATCCTCGACTCTTTTCTCGTGAAACCCCGATAGGTGATCTCACGAATAATCCAACAGTCCTGACTGGCTTGGATCAATGGCTCGGCCCTTTCTAAGCTTTGAACCTTTCCACACTTGCGCTATAACTACCTCGCACCTCTGAAAGATCTAGTGGTCCTCGGAACTTCGCGAAATCTCCTCCGAGGATTCCGACCGTCCATTTTTTCCTAACGGATTTCTGCGAACTGAACATAGCACTTCTCCCCACGAAGACTTGTTCACCTGCACGCGAGCTTTCAACGCTTGCTCGAACGCTTCAATGCACAACCCCTCTGTGTAATCCCTCAACAAATTCAAAGGCCTACTCCTCTTGAGCTTTTCCACAACTTCATTCTTCAGAAAGAAACCTTGCACACACTCCTTGCAGCAACCCTTCAACCTCGACTGAGTGTTGAAGTCTCTCGACTCTGCGCACACCTGCAGCAGCAGTCTTCCAATACTCTACTCAGAATCGCAACTCTGAGACTTCTCCCTAGCCTGCGCACTCCTTGCACGACACTGTGCTTAACTGCACCTTCGAGGAAATGAGAACAAAAGCTATATCTAATTGAACCCTTCTGTCAACGCACTCCTTGCAGACAAATTCGACTGCACTCCTTGCAGGAATCCTCTGGCTCAATTAGAGAAACAATTGAAACTCATTCACTCACCCTCACAGACTTCAATTCAACCATGAAATCACATACATCGTACATAAAAGCAAATGTATGACAGGAAGCAAATCTTCATGAGCATAACATCAATATACAGAGAAAACAACACAAAACCATGGATTTGAATCAAAGCTTTCTTCTATTAATTCAAATGCCTGTACATGGGTGTTCTTCATACAATTCTTTGCTTGCTCTTCTGCTCTCCTGAATTGATCATACTAATGTTACAATGATACAATGAGGGTGTCTATATCCGGTTTCCCTCTTGGAATCTAAAGCTATCAAATCTAAGAATTAAATTCCTATCTAACTGCATTAAGTCTATTAAATGCCGACTATCTACCTAAGGACGAGAGCTATCCGCTCAAGATCCATTACAATATACAAAGTGCTCCTTCATAAATGACTCATTTAAGATCACGCAACAATCCCAAAGTGCTTTCAAAATTTGTGCTGGCTTGTCCAGCTGTCTTTCTGCTTCCGCGCTGGCTCGCTTGATGTGTTGGCGATGCTCCTGCATCAAGTGTAGAAAACATTATTAGGGTTCACTAAATTTTCATTCAATTTATAAGAAATAGACAAATATGCAACCAAAAATATTCTTAAACAAAAAGAATTGAGACTAGTTCGATATCTTCGAAGAAGCTTTGGATGTCATTTTCTATAATATTATTTTCTTCCTCTTGGACTGGGGTTTTTCTATTCTTTCTCATGGGAAATGTGTGTGAATATTCAATCTTTCTAGAGGGAGGATTCTTTTCTCCCGCTCAAGTGGAACTATTTTTGACAGTATTTTTAATTGGGTGGGTCATTGGAGCACTGCTCCTGGAGGTAGTACTCTTAGGAGTGACAACTAGAGATTGATCACTTCTTTCACTGGGACTTTTTCCCCTTTGCTTGTAAATATCATTACTGCTAAGTAATGTTTCTAAATAGCCAATATTATGTACATGAGTGCTTTGGCTGTTAACTTATTCTTCTTCTCTCAAGACGGTTTGAATGAAAGAGTTATTGAACCCTACTGATAACATATGTCCAAAAAATATTTTGTTTGGATAAAAAACTCTGATATTTTCAACATACTTTAAACTCACATTATTAAAATGATTTGCAAATTTGTCAATTTTATTTATATTTTTGAAAACAAATTATCCAATCTTCCATGGCAGGGGAATAAACTATTTTTTCCTCTTTTCATGGAAAAAGTTATACCAGGAATTATATTGCCCCGCTACCTCTATAATAAATAATTTATCGGATACATAATACGTAAGGAATGACATATTTTATTTTGAACAGTGTATCCTTATGATAATATGATTCTCCATTTTCTCTAGTGTCCCCTTTTTCTCTAAAAAATTGGTAGCTTCAACAGATATCCTTGGAGTGTTTTCACCAAACAAAATCTTTTTAAAAGCTGAAACAAAATCATTATAAACTTCATAGAAAAATAGAGGGGTTTTATGCCTCCACAATGCCTGATAACAAAAGGTAACGGGATCTGTTTCACAATTTACCCTTTTACTGATGATTAAGTTTGGAAATTGGCAACAATGCACAATAGAAAATATCAAATAAGAGGCCATAAAGAATTTTTTATCTTTTTTGTAGTGCGACAATTGGGAAGAGATTTCAATAGAAATGAGATTTCCCCAATAAAAAATAGTCTTCTCTTGAATTGTAAAATAAAAAATATATAAAACCATCTGAGATATATAAGCAGTGTTCTCCTGACCTTTCACTCTCGTAAATAACCATGCAATTTTGCGATAGGGATTTTTTAGAGATTCAACCTGAATTTTGGTTATGTTTGTTGGGACAGATGCAGGATTCTACAAATACTCTGGCAAGAGGTCAAGCCCATTGTTATGTTTCTTCAAGAATTCTCTGCAATCTTCATCTTTGAAAGTAAGAGTCGGCTATGGCAGCTTCAACATCTTGCGAAAGACTTGAGGTGAAAGAGAAATCGAAGAATGTCCCTGGAGTTGTATGATTCTTTGATTCGGTACGTACTTGTCCACACACCATGTAACAATTTCCTTACAATCGAAAACCTTTGGGACACAACCAGCACAAGAAATTCTAGATGTCCAAATTATGTTCCCGTATTTCTGTGCAGTTGGAGGAGAGAAATAATACCAATATGCTCTCGACCACTGGAAGTTTTGATATTCGTGGCCAAATATATTCAGAGTGTCACCACAGAAATAATGTTGAGTTGATGCTGCCATTAAGTTGACAAAACTATTTCTTCAACTGGATAATGGTCTCAAATAAACCTTTTCGGGAAGATAATGATATTTTAATCCCTTGGAAAATGAAGATTAAATGATATTTTAATGAATAATTCCTCGAGTCTTTCACCATCAATGATGATATTTTCGGGGCCTACACAACATTTGTTAGCATTTAAAGAATACTTAGTTTGTATTGGGAAAAACAACAAAATGGCAGGGAAAGATGTGAGAGAATTTCAATATAATATTTTTGTGAACCTGCCAACCTCCGGTTCTAGAGATGATAAAAAATTTACTAAGTGTAGAGGAAGGATCTGTCATAATCGCGTGTATAAAAAACATAATACTTTGGAGCCCAACACCCACGATGAGGATAAAGGTTAAGTGATGGTCTAAATGTAGATCACAGAACTTGATGTGTAAAGTGAGGATCACATAAACATGAGAGTGAATGTTTGAACTTGCGAACCCGTGAAATTGAAGAAAAAGTCTAAGTGTTGAAATGGAATTATGAAACAAGTAAGTGGATGGAAATGAAATCCCATGAACCCGTGAACCTTCAAACCCATGAATTGAAATATGGCTAAGTATAGTAACCAGAAAGGGAAAAATAAGGGATAAAAGGAAATGGGAATAACGGGAGGTATAGAAGGGGGAAAATAAATGGAGTAAAGAAGTAGGGAAAATAAAATGTGGAAGGACAAATGGAATCACAAAATGGTATCAACAACTGGCTCCAACTATGGGATGATAACCCCATGTGGGTTGTCAAGAATCCAAAATCTTCATGACCAGATGCTTCTATCTTTTGGGCTATGGAGTCAAATAGTAAGGATGTACACGATAAATTAAAAACTATGTACAAGGAGATCATAAATTTCCAGGCGAAGAAACTTTTCAAATGTTTCCCATTAACAGGAAACACTAACATTTTCCCTTTCATGTCTTTGATCATATATGCATTAAAACCAAGAATCTTTTCAATGATATATGGTCCAATCCAAAGTGCTTCAAATTTTGTGTGCATCGATGGTTTCTCCTTAAATTTGTTCCAGAGTAACACCAGTTCACCCCTTTGAAAATTATTTATGGTTGCACTCTGATCAAAATATTTTTTGATTCTTTGTTATCTCTGAGAAGTTCTATACAAAGCTTCACTTCGTTCTTCCTCCAATTTTAATAATTGATTCATTCTCTTTTTCATAGGTGTGTTATCTTCTACATCCTCTGTATTAACTACACAAGTCAAGGAATTTAACTTGAGGTTGATTGGGATTTTTGTTTCTTTCCCATAAACCAACATATACAAAGACATCTGAATACTATCTTTCGGAGTCATTCTGCTTGCCCATAGAGCATATGTCAATTTCAAATGCCGATTCTTTTGGTTCTTATCAATAGTTTTCTTCAATATTTGAATGTGTCTTATTGGTGGATTCTACAAGACCATTCCCTTATGTATAATAATTTGATGATTTCCCCATGACGATCCCATATTCTCCATAAAATTTTGCAAATTTTGACCCGATGAAAATTGAACCATTGTCAGTAATGAATTTTTCTAAGACACCAAACCTTGACAAAATATTATCTTTGAGAAACTTAATCAACTCTTCAGAATCAATCCTTTTTAATGCTACTACTTCTGGCCACTTCGTAAAATAATCTATAGCAGTGAGGATATATATGTTCCCTTTACTTTATTTTGGATTTATTGGTCCAACGACATCCAGTCCCCATTGGGGAAATGGTTGTTCTACATATATAGGTTGTAATGGCATTGCAGATTTTTTCATTTTCCCTGAAAATTGTTAACAAGATACACACTTTCTTATGGTAGCATATGAGTCCTTAAAACCTGATGGCCAATAAACCCCAGATCTTATTATTTTATGGGTCGTGGAAGTGGGAGAAAAATGTCCGCCACATACACCTTCATGGAATTCTTTCATCAATTATTGACCTCTCTCTTCATCAATGCATTTTAACAATATGCCATCATAGTTCCTTCTGAATAATACATCAGCAATCAGTACATACTGATTTGAATTCATTTTCAATGTTCTTCACTCCTTTGGGTTCATGGTGACTGGAAATTGTCCGGACCTTAAATAATATACAATATCTTTATACCATTTTGAAACTTCCATAGGTTCTCCAACTGAAATCAAAATTACTCCATCCAAAGAATCACTATTCACAATGAGCTTACACATACCCTGTCCTTTGACTACTTTTAAAGGATTAATTTCAATGTCATACTCTTGAATATTCGCTAACCAATTTTCCCATTTTCCTTATCTCAATTGCTTATTTAAAAGAATATTCATAAGAGAGGATGGAACATACACAATGACATGAGAATTTAATATGTAAGTCTGAAAGTGTGCCACCACTTTTACAAGAGATAGGGATTGTTTCTCCAACTTCAAATATCTTAATTCATAATCATGAAGGGTCTTTCTCATGAAACTAATTGGAAATTATTCACCCTTGGAATTTCTTTGAGTAAGAACAAATGCCACGACATTTTATGTTGCAATTGAATAAATGATGAAGTCTCTTTGGAAATCTAGGCTAATGAGGACCGAGGCTATAGTGATTTCCTTTTTGATATTACTAAAATATTCATGTTTATACGAGGTCCATTCAAACCTTTGATCCTTTTTCAACAATGAATTGATCGGCTTCACAATACTTGCATAGTCAGGGAAAAATCTTCGTACAAAGTTGATTTTTCCAAAAAATCACTAGACTCCCTTTTTAAATGATGGAGAGTTGAGTTCATTTATAGATTTAACTCTCTTTGGATCAATATATATTCCTTATTTGTACACAATAGGACCCAATAATTTTCCTTCAATTACAACAAATAAACACTTTTTTTATTTTAAAGAAACATCATATAATCTACATATGTCAAAAACTTTCCTCGGGTAATGAATGTGATCACTCCTAGTTTTTAAGTGTACCATTAAATCATCTTGGTAATCCACCATTAATTTTCCTATCAAACCTTCAAAAGCATGATCCATAGCCCTCTGAAATGTAGCTCTTGCATTCTTTAAACCAAAGGGCATATGAGCATATTAATGTCTCCCAAGGTGTTATGAAAGTTGTTTTTTCTCTATCTTCATCAACAACCAAGACTTAATTATACCTAGAAAAACCATCTAATATGGACATGCAAGTTGATCTCATGACTTGTTGGAGGAGAAATTCCATGTTAGGAAAAGGATAATTATCCTTTACACTTGATTTACTAAGGTCTCTGAATCCACACACATCTGAATCTCCCCAATATTTTTCTCACAACCACATGATTTGAAAGCCAGTTAGAATATTTGATGGGGTATATTATTCCAACTTTCTTTAATTTTTCCAATTCAACCTTTACCAGTGGATTTAATTTGGGGTTCATCATCCTTATCTTTTTTTTGACATGATTTTCTCCTTCTCTCAAAGGAATAATGTGTTGAAATATTGTTTTATCATATTCCTTCAAATCATCATGATTCCATGCAAACACATCAAGATATTCTTTAAAAAGTGCAACATATCGATCAATTTGATCAATTGTGAAATCAACTCCCAAGTTGCCATATTTTTGGGAACTATCAGTTCCAATATTAATCTTTCTTGTTTCTTGGACTTTTAGGAGCGATACTTCTTCCAGGAGATTCTTAACATGATCGTCTCTTGTAAAAATGGACTCATATTGAATGCAATTCTCGGGAACAACAACGATGTCATTATCCTCATCTTCACCATAATTTACCAAAACATTTTCTAGTTCTTCATCATTCTCAAGCACTTGTAAATACTCTTGATTGTTAGGTATAGAAGGTCGGAATATTCTTTTTACTTGAAAATATGTTTTTCTCTGAACATCATCTGGGTTCGACAATGAAGCCGCCAAAACTAATGAATCTTCCTTTCGATTTTTATCCCTTGGGATGAAATAAATGTTAAAAGAGATAAAAGATTCCATCAACTCATTAACTCTTTTGAAATATAATTTGAGTCTTTCTATTTTAATTTTATATCTCTGGTTAACTTTATTTATTACCAACTCAGAGTCATCAGTCACAATCAAATGTTCTATATTCATTTCTTGTGCGAGAATCATTCCTTGAATCAAAGCCTCATATTCTGCCTCATTATTGGTGAGTGCAAATTCAAGTCTAATAACATGTGGGTGCACAATATTTTATGGGTTTATAAGGATAATTCCAACTCCACTCCCTGAACTTGAGTAGGCTCCATCAAATGACATCCTTCATTAACCCTTAAAATATTTTTTTTGATTCTCCATGTCTTCAATTTGTTCCATGTCTAGGATAGCATAGTTTCCAATCCTAGCATCTATATAATCTTCGACTAGTTCATTATCCTTCTTTTTGAAAGAAAACGACCTCTTGGGTTCACGAGGAACCTTGATCATTGCTCCGTATTTATCCGAAAACATCGTGCAACTTCCATCATTCATTATGTAACCTCTGATCATAGATGACCAATCTCTTCCTAGGAAAACTCCACATGCAGGAGGAAGATCCACCAAAACAATATTGAAAATAGTAATAATATGATCAACAATGATCCAAGCATAACAATATTTGATCTCTCCATAAGATGGCACCTTCCTGGAATCAATTGCATAAATGTTTTCACCTGTTTCATAGTATTTGCTGCATCTCATACCCAGTTCCTCCATGACCTCCAATGGAATAATATTATTTGTCGTGGCAGTGTCAACTAAGCAGTTGTGGAGTGCAACATCATGATTCTCAATTTAAATATAGAAATTTGGGACTTTACCTCTTAACTTGATGATTGATGTGTTTTGGCTTTGATTTGGACTTATGAAAATGGCCTCCATTCTTCCAGATGGGTCACCCAACAATATCAGAATATCTACAGTCTACAGTGAAGGATATATAAGGGTAGATCTATGGTATTCATTTGAATGGAGTAAATAAAGAAATATTCTCTTGAAATACTCAGGAAAGGACAAGAAGTTATTGATAAAACATAATATTATACCCTAGAGAAAAACAAATCTTGAGTACTTTGTCTTCCCACTATATCCTTCCATGTCTCTGTCAAATGAGCTCGTTCTCCAGTGGAGTCTTTGAATTTCATTGAATCTTGATTGGAGTTTCCAAGAGGAAATGTACAGACTTCTTGTGTCCGAATTCTATCCACCATCAGAAATCAGATCTAAACCTTTTCATTTCTCCCAGGGAAGATTTCACTTTCGTTCCCCGACAACAGTGCCAAAACGTTAGCACTCTGTAATTTCTTTGGGTTGTATCAAAGAAACTGAGAGGTAACCACAAATGAATTTAAAACTAGAATCTATCCCTTCTAGCTTCAGAGAGGGCTCTCTCTGTGTGAAATTTCAGTCACTGAGGTGACTGGTTGTCATAAGTTTTTAGGATAGGTCTTAGGATCGGAATAAGGTAGGCTTTAGCAGATTTTTGATGGCAGGTTTGAGATATAACACATTGGGCATGGAGTCAACAAAGTATGAGGTCAATGACTTTATCGATGCTTCGTGAATTGGATAAAACTTCTCAAAGGCAAGGTGGACATTTATCTTATGTCAAATGAAAATCGTTGCAAGTGGAAGATAAGAGAAAAAACACCAATAATCAACCTAAGGCACCATTTTTAGATGAATCTTAAGATGACTATAGAAAAATAAAAAATAAAAAAAAATAAAAACAACAACAACAACAACAATGTTTAAATGCATGCACATAACACCAATTCAAAGATGAATTCTAACACAATATTTCATTTAAACATTAAAAATGAAAACATAGGATAAATTTAATGAAATAGAAGCACATATACACCGATGAAACACATACATAAGAGAGTGTAGTCACATGAATCGCGGAGATTGATAACCAAGTACTTCTGATCCACCAAAGACATTGAAACCCAGAATAATGGTTACAATATGCACCCAAAATCAAGTCTACTCACACTCACCCACCCTGTCCTCATTTAAATTGATAAAATATATACAAAGTGTCTCTCCCTTGGACCAAGGGATATTAGTTGAACTGCTTCCACAAAATAGAACATAGTACTAACAAGAATAGAAATAGATTTAGGTATCTTCCTTAAAAAACTAGACACCTATTTGACTTAATAAATTTCATTACAAATGCTTCAACAAATCGAAATCTAAGTGTCTATCATGGTGATTTTTGACATCAAATGTCAATGGAAGTGAGTTGGCATGACTGGTCGCATGTAGATGCTGAGTTGGAAATGATATGGCGCATTGTCACAGTTGCACAACGAGCTCGATGCACAACAAAAAGCTTCAGGAAATGTGCAACGATAGCCCTGTTCCAAGTTGATGTGATATAAATATGGTGAAGAAGAAGCACAAATCAAATCACATGACCAACGAACATAGACAATATCCCTTCCCATCCTTGGAATTCGAAGGCGGTGATGACTCCCATACTTAGCATGAAGGAAACATAACGATGAGCACAGAGAAATGCTAAATTTGAATAGTCATCTCCCAATACCTGAAATTCAATAATTTCTGCCACCAAATGTATTTTTCTCATGTAGAACATCATTTGATTTGATCATCAATGCAACTATCTACAATGTAACAAAAAAACCTTGCAAGTGTTTTCGAATGAACATTACCAACAACAATTAGGAGAAAGGAAAAATCTGCTCAATCCATCTCACAAGATGTTGAATGTCAAATCTTTGATAGGCAATATCCTTCCATTATTATCATTATTATTATTATTATTACTGTTTTGGGAACCAGTCTCACCATTTATGTTGTTTCTTTAATTATATGATCATATTTCACCATCTTTGTTCTCACAAATTATGAAAGCATTTTCATGAAATGAACTCCTCCTTTGCAGCGTTGACAGTTATTTTTGGGCTTTGAAATATCTCCAGCTTTTGTCATCAGGGAAGAAACTCATGATCCACCAATTTCTACTTCACCATCCATTGATATTCATTTTTTTCTTGGCCTGCAACAAACCCATGAGCGTTAACATTTGGAATTCAATCATTTAAAACCATGGAAGCTGGCATTTTTTTATCACTGGGATATATCCCACATGCGCCGACAAAAATAATTTGTTGTGGTTTATATATATCGAGGAAACCATACCCATTCGACGCGTTGAGAAAAGAATGCCCCCGTGGGCTCCCTCGTGGCTTCTCCTTGATGCTTTGTCGCGGGCCTTGACTTGTGATGTGTTGGTAGTTGGTGCTTGATAGCTCGTGGACTTGGCTCTTGGTATTATGTGTTGGGCACCCGATGCTTATTTTGGAAATTGGGCCTTGGGCCTAATTGTTTTATAAAACATAATTAAAACACCATCTAAAGAACCCAAGAGCATAATTGGTTTGAAAAAACTAATTTATTGATTGTCAAACTTTCTAGGTTTTTTCCCAAAATTCCATTTTGTCGTTGATGAAACAGATGCTAACAATAGGCTTCTCATCACTACAAAATTATTCATAAATGAAAGAGTGATACGAAACTTGTAGGCACTATGAAAAGACCAAATTGCACTGGCGCTGCCAAAGTGACAATTCGTTGTGTAAATTTCAAAATACTGCAAAATGAGTGAATACAATCATAAATAGCACGAAAATGATAGAGTGATAACATTTTCTTCTTCACCTCATTTATTGTGTCAATGTTGTTTCCGATTAACAACATGTCATCAACATATAATGCTACTTATATGAAACCCCTACCTTCTTCCTCAGAATATATGAAATGATCAACTTTGCTTCTCACAAATCCAAAAATAAGGATGTATGTGTCGAAATTTTGATACCACATCCTTGGTGATTGCTTTATACAATAAAGGGATATTTTCAATTTGCACACCGGATCTTTCTTGCTCCTTACTACAAATCCTTCGGGTTGTTTCATGTAGATTATTCTTCCAAGTCCCCCATGTAGGAACTTTGTCTTCACATCCATCTTTTCTATTTCTAGATCAAATCTTGTAGCCAGAGACATTACTACTCTAATCGAAGTTAATTTTGGATCAGGGGAAAAAATCTCACTGAATTCAACTCCTTCGATTTGGGAATATAATTTCACGACCATTTGAGATTTGAATTTCTCAACTTGACCTATTGTGTTCATATTTTTCTTGAACACCAACTTTATAACGACTAGATTTCTTCAACTAGGTAATTCGACTAAATCCCACTTCTCATTATTATGCAAGGATTCAATCTCTTAACCATGGTGTCCTTCATGAGTCTACCCTATGTTGAGTTGATTGCCTCCCTGGCCAACTTGGGCTCCTCGTAAGTGGTATTTAACACAAATGTGGAACAAAAGTCGAGCGAACTATACCTTTCGACTTATTTTTTTACTCGTTCATACCTTCTTACAACTAGGGTTGATTGTTCCACCTCTTCATCTGATTCAGTCGACTCATCTAAATCATCTTATTCTCTTTTCCTCGATTCAAACCTCACCTTCTCTAGATTATTCTCTATTTGAACCACTTTGGACTCGAAATTCCTTCCAAATTCTCTAAAGACCACATCTTGACTGTACATTATTTTCCTTGATGGAAGATCCCATAGATTATATCCTTTAATTCCTTCATTGTATCCAATGAAAGTACATTTGACTTCCTTCTTGTCCAACTTGTTTCTCTTGTCCTTGGTAACATGTACAAATGCATCACATCCAAATAATTTGAGATGTGAAAGTGAAGGATTATTACCAAACCATACCTCATGTGGAGTCGAGTTGACTAGCACCAACAAAGGACACATATTCAACAGATATTTTGCAGTGTCGATTGCCTCTACCTAAAATTCTTGTTTGAGCCCAACATGACTGAGCATGCTCCTTGCCTTGTCCATTAATGTTCTATTCATTCTTTCATCAACTCCATTTTGTTGTGGAGTATATGGTGTGGTGTTTTGGCATGCTATGCCACACTGCTTATAGAACTGCTCAAAATACTTTCCACATAATTTACCACCATTATCAGTTTTCAACACCTTGATCTTCTTATATGTCTGGTTTTCCACAAGAGACATAAACTCTTTGAATTTCTCAAAAAAATTCGATTTCTTCTTCAGGAAATATTCCATGTCTTTCTGAAAAATCATCCATGAACGAGACATAATACAAGGATCCACCAAGTGAAGGAATTGAAATAGGTCCAAACACATCACTATGAACCAATTCTAGAATTCCCTTTTCCCTTGTCGCTCCATATGGGAACCTCAATCAACTTTGTTTTCCATATATATAATGTTCAAAAATATTGTATTCTATATTACATTCAGGAAAATATTATACCATACCTTTGTTATGCATAGCTTGAAGTATTTTTTCTCCAATGTGTCCCAACCTCTCATGCCATAGCATGGTTGGGTCGACTTGATGAAGACTTGCCGAGTTGGTTTGAGTTGACTCAACCCGATATGAGTTGGGTCGAGTCAAAGTCAAGTCAAATTCAAGAAAAATAATTTTGTTTCATCCAGTCAAGTCAATATTCCCTAATAACTTGTATAGGATTCCAATCCAAACTCCTTTCATTAATACCATCACACCTTTGACCATTTTTCATGTATCCTTCTGAAATAGAGTGTACACTATTGCATCACTCATCTTGCTGACATATATTAGGTTCTTTCCAAACTATGAATATGTAGCACACCAAGAAGGGTTGTACTCCTCCCATCTTGCAGTATCATTCAGAATATTCCCAGTCTGACAATTTTGGTTGTCGAGTCGTACCCCAAGAAAACATCTCCTCCTTCATAACGTTCATTTTTGTAGAACCATTCTCTATGTGGTGTCATATGATAGGATGAGCCTAAGTCGATAAAGCAATCATCTTGATCTAACTGTGTATTGGTTGATGCTGGATACACATTGCCTCCTTTGTCTAGAGTAGTCTTTTTCTCAGTCGAATGCTTCTTAGCGGATCCTGTACTGACTTTTATTGCATTCAACTTGCAATCCCTTTTATAATGCTCATATTTATTTCATTTCAAGCATATTTTCATCAACTAAAAGGGGGATTTAGATCTACCCTTTGACTTAGAATTTCTACCAGAGAATTTACCTTTATCTCTGTCAACTAGTCTACCTCTCACCATTAAAGCATCTTTGGTCGATCCTTCCATGTTCTTCCTTCTCATTTCTTCTGATAGTGAAGATGCAACCACATCTTTTAGCGCTAATGTGGTTGAATTACTCCCTATATCCACAACTAATCTATCTCAGGAGTCTGACAAAGAACATAATAGGACAATAAATTTCTCCTCCTCGGTGATTTTAATATCCATAAAAAATAATTGGCTTATTATGGTATTAAATGCCTTTAAATGTTCATTTACTGAAATTCCCTCACTCATAATTAGAAGATACAATTTATTTCTAAGGAAAAACTTCTTTACTAGGGAGTTTGACCAGTACAAGCTTCCCAACTTGTACCATAGTTTCTTGTTCGAGTCTTCACCTGAGACATTTAGTAGCACTGAATCTGCAAGACAAAGTCGAATCGTACTTCTTTCCCTTCTCTCGAGTTTCTCCCATTCTTACTTCAACATACCTATCATAATGGTACATGGACATACTATTTCTCATTATTCTTTATCTACAAGGAGATATTCAATTTCAAGCTTCCAAAGCTCAAAATTCTGGCCATTGAATTTTTCAATCTCTATTCTCGAGCTACTTGCCATTCTTTAAGCATAAATTTAAATATCTCTGACTTACAACTCTTACTAGATCTAGGGTTTATCTCAAATCCAAATTTTTTAAACCAAGATATGATACCACATGTTAGGAAATTATACTTCCACGCTAAACCTAACAAAAGAGAGGAATACATTATTAATCTAGGAAACAAATGACAAATCAAACACATAGTACACAAAGATTTTACCCTACAAACCCAAGCAGGAAAACCAACATTCCTTGAGCATATTTCTCTCTTCTTATCTTATTCATTTATAATAGAAGGTTACATGCCTAACCTTGGTCCACACCAAAGACAAATCAACATCATACCTTCTTTCTTTACACAAGGACAACCTTGTAGCCAATTCGACTTACATCTACATTACCAACAACCGATTGCTAAAAATTAGCATCGAGATCATTACAACATATACCTTAGTATGATTACATCACGCATTATTTCTAGGCTTTACAATGAGAAAAAACCTAAATAAAGGCTCCCAAAAACAGTGACAGATCGACACAAATCATTGTCTACAAATCTTGTGAATCTCAGGATTTTGTTACAGACGACTACCAGTCGGATTACCAGCCAATTACTAGTTGACCTTCATTCAATATTCAGTTAGTTTCCACATGATTGCCAATAAAACTCTTTTTGGTTTACCTCTTGGACTTGCTATCGATTACTTTGACTTCTACTTTTTCCAGTCGATCCACCTTGACCTTCAACTTTCACTCCCAGTCGATCCACCTCGACTAGACATTCACTCATAGTGTTGTAACATGCACTACTACAATTGAATTTCAACACTACAATCTAATTAACCACTCTTCATTTCTTTGACCAAACTAGTATTGAAATCAACCTCATTAATTGACAATTCAACATACTAAAATGTTTCTTTTGTGTCATCTTTTAAAATATCTCTTGTTATTCATGGATTTTTTCAATTTCAAATAGTTCTCTTCACTTCATTGAGCGATTCACTGTGAATCACTACTTGACCACTCAATACTAGTCTACTCCAAATGAAAAGTCACATTCCTCCATTTCACCTGTACCCTGCTTCCACTACGAACTTTGATTTATAAGTGGATTTCTTTCTTGCTCTGAGTACTTTTAGGCCAAAGTGGTTAATTCCTGGATAGGAATTATTTTTAGGAATTCCTATGCCTTCCTTTATATATGACTCACCCATCCCATGAGTCACTCATCATCCCTAAGATCCTTTATTTTCTCTTTCATCCAACCTCTCCACCTTCACTGCATATCTGCCTTCAAGGTTATGGAGTCCTCCTTAAGTCCATGTGCGTGCAAATGACATTCTTCACCTACTAGCTTTATGTTTTATGTGAAAATATCTTTTGGTTCTTCCTTGCAAGCCATTGAGACTCTATAAAAGTTGAATACTAATTATGCTCTGCTATTCCAATCCATTTGTCAACCCTCAATTCTTTCTCTGTAGCCCTTAACTTCCTTCTGGATCTCTTTGATTCCTCAAACAATTGTACAATCCTTGACCTTCTTCCCTGACCAATGAACCCTGGGATTAATCTAGAATAGATCCACAAAATCCTCATTTATGGAATCTTGTCGTCTTGCTAGCAATCCCTTCACTCACACTTTTTTCTTGAGTGCTTCTCTTCTTATTAACAACGCCTTGTTATTAATCTCATACCTTTTTCCCTGTTAATAGGATATTAAATTTCCAAATGTTCCCTTATATATTTGCATAGGAATTATCATGAGAATATGCACTCTTCCTTACCCACCAATCCCCACTGGCACACACCTCTATCATCTGGGAATATTTCTCCAAAATTAACATTATTTGGAAAACTTCCATTTTAAATAGTTGCATGGTTCATGGAATCCAATTTCACTTTTTCCTACAACTTCATGGAGCAACCTGATGCTCCCTTGGAGAAATTGGACCTTTTGTCATGTTTTCCTATGGATTACCTTTCCAATGACCATACTCATGCTTCAATATGATTTATGAGCTAAAAGTTACGACTTCCTAAAATTCCCATTTATGCTCAATGGTGTCCTTCAAGTCCACCAATCACCTTCCTTCTGATCCCTTGAGAAATATTTGAATCAAAACTAAATTATGAGTAGATATTTGAATTATCCTATTCAGTATCCATCCAATGACTACTTTCTTTCTCAATTTTGAGCATTGAGAGGAAAGTTAGATTCAATTGAATATTGTTAATTTACCCCTTTTGTGCACCTTTCTCCTTGGTTCAGATAATCTCACACACCATTTTTTTCTACTTATGTAGGTAAATCTATCGGGAACTAAGGAAACTTATCTAAGTGACACATATAACAATGATGACATTGATTTCACAACTACTCTATAGTGGGATAACCCCAATACTTTGGAGGAGACCATAAGGAGACTAAAACATGTTTATGAGCAAAAACAAGGAAGGAAAGTCTTCCAAGAAGCATGGAATGGAAATATGAAAGGGAATATGGATCAAAGGAAGGAATTTTTTAAGCCACCCTTTTATAGGAACAACTCACAAGAAAATCAACAAGGACAGTCAACCCAAAATGAGCCCAGGATGGTAAATTCATTTGGGAAAAGGCCAAGACAACAACCTACACAATGTTGGGGATGTAAGAAAAATCACTTATATATTGACTTCCCTCACAAAGGATAAATTATGAGGACTTTCCACAAAATTCAGGAGGCTGAAATAGTGGAAGACACAAGAGGAAAAATGCCAAATATCTATGTAGTCTTGGACAACAAGAACGCAGAATAACAATCCCCCATTATTGAAGTGGAAGGTAATATTGACAACCAACCCATGTAAATTTTAATTGATTATGGATCTAGCCATAATTACATAAACTCTAACATTGTTGAAATATCTCACTTACAAAGGAGTAAGCATAAGCAATATTGGTTATTTGAGTTAGCCACAGGGGCTAAGAGGAAAATCAATGATCTAGTTAAGGATTGCCCAATAGACATGAATGGACTCAACACAAAGGTATATATGAAAATCATACCATTGGGTTCATATGACTGTCTAATTGGCATGGATTGGTTGGAAAAGCACCATGTTGTCCTCGACTATTACAACAAGACAATCTTTTGTCTTGATGAGGTAGGACAACAAGGAAAGGTTCAAGGCATCCCAATAGTTGTAGCTATTAGAGAAATCTCATCTATGTAGCTAAAAAAGAGTTTCAGAAAGGGATGACAAACTTTTGCAGCCCATATGGAAGAGGAAACCAAAGATAAAATTCCAAGCATTGAAGAATATCCATCCTTGAGGGATTTTGAAGATGTTTTTGGGGAAACCCATGACTTCCACCAAAAAGGGACATTGATTTCTCTATTTATTTGGTGCTAGGAGCTTCCCAAATGTCCAAGACACCTTACAGAATGGGCACACCAGAAATGAAAGAGTTGCAGATGAAACTTGAAAAGAAGTTAAAGAAGGGGTATATCTGCCAAAGCATGTCATCTTGGGGATCGCTAGTGATTTTTGTGAAGAAGAAAGATGGAAACTTAAGGTTGTGTATTGATTTTAGACAACTAAATAAGGTCACCATTAAGAACAAATATCCTTTGCCAAGGATTGATGATCTATTTGATCAACTGAAAGGTCCAATTTTTTTCCAAGATTGACCTGAGATCAGGTTATCATAAAGTGAGCATAAGGAAGAAGATATCAGCATTACAACTTTCAAAACAAGATACATGCATTATGAATTTACGATAGTGCCATTTGGTCTATCAAATTCCCTAGTTGTTTTCATGTGTGTAATGAATGGAGTGTTATGAGAATATATGAACAAGTTTGTGATTGTGTTCCTAGATGATATACTCATCTACTCAAAGACAAAATAAGAACATGATAAACATTTAAGAATGTTGATGCAAGTCACAAGTTGTATGCCAAGCTAATTAAGTGCATCTTTTATCAAAAGAAGATTCACTACTTGAGAAATATTATTTCAACATATGGGATAACAGTGGATCCAAAGAAGATAGAGGCCATTAGAGGATATCCATCACCAAGGAATGTGACATAGGTCAGATCATTCATGGGTCTTGCAGGTTATTACAGAAGATTCATAAAAGGATTCTCAAGGATTGCAAGCCCAATCACTTCTTTGCAAAAGAAGAGAGTGAAATTTGAATGGACTTCCGAGTGTGAAGATATTTCAACAGTTGAAAGATGTTTTGATAAGTGTGTCAATATTAAATATTGAAGATCGGGTTGAATAGTTTTTGGTGTGCACTGATGCGTGTGTTGGCTCACCAATTTGACATATTTTACATCATCAGTTGGTCTCTTTTTAACCATTTCACCCTATCCTCACACCCATTTATTATTCCTATTGTTGTGTTTTCTCACACTTCTGAAGTTGATATGTTTATCAAGATTAATGTTGTTAATTATTATAATTTCCCTCGTTTTTAATGATTTAGAAGTTGTTTAGACTAATCTTTCCAATGGAGGTTTGTGACAGCTCTATTCCTACACCAACAATGTCGTTCTCGTACCTAATTTTTATGTTTAACATACATGCACACCTCCGGGGCCGGAAGGAAGAAATGGGTTTTGTTAGGAATACCCTCAATATGGTTTCATGTTCACTAGTTCGCACCCAGGTTGCACATGTGGACCTCCAATGCGTGGTCAAACTCACAGTCAAACTTGTGTCATAATTAGCAGCAACAGACTTCAGGCTCGCTTTCTGAGAAAATAAAGATTAATCTAGAAATTTTGGGACATGGGTTTTGTGCAGAATGGTCTTCTTTGGGTTACGAGTGGTCAATTTTCAAATATAATGAAGGATATGAGAGGTATGAGCATTTTTCCAATCTGGGTTTGTCTAGATTTACAGTTGCACCTGCCTTCTCCAATCTTCTAGATGAATGGGTGCATCCATCTAGCAAGGGAGACTGAATCAAGATATTCTTAGCATTTTTATGTCATGTAAAATCATTTGTAATAATTTCTTTGTTATATTTGCAAACCAAGATCAACTATAAAGAGGAAACCAAATATCTTTTAAGCTAATTATGCTTAGACTTGATTTGAGGGAATTAGTTTTGATCCATTCCCTTGTTCTTTTTTGTATATATATACAACCATGGAGCAGAGTGGGGGGGTTAGCATTGATGTAGGAGGGAATTAGTATTGGAGAGCCATGCTTGAACATTTGTAATCCTTCATTTCATTCAATAAAAACCAGCTGCTGATATTCTACCTGTCTTTGAAGTACTCATTTAGTCAGTAATATTTTTCATAGCGTGTGTTAGGTTTGCAGGGGCCCCCATTCTCTACATATGTTGTGCTACTTTTATTTTCTTTTAATTAGATAGTTCTTCTATAGATCTAATTCTTTATAATGCATTGCAACTTTTTTCCTTTCTTTTCATTCATTGCTTAGTGATTCATTTCCTGTAGTTTGTTAGCATAAGATAGAATTGGCTTTCATTCCACATTTCATGTGCTTGCATCTCAAAGATTAAGAGCCCTGGGTTGATGATTTTATGTCTAGAATTTATACATATATTTCCACCAACAACGTGCAAGGAAGGTCTCGGTGGAGTCTTCACTCAAAGGGATCATGTGGTGTGCTACGAGTCCCAAAAATTAAAAGAGCATGAGAGGAATTATGCTACACATGACTTAGAATTAGCAATCATTATTCATGCACTAAAAATGTGGAGATATTACCTTATGGGGAGAATATTTGAGCTAAGAATAGACCACTATGGTCTAAAACATTTTTTTGGACGACCCAAATGAAATGTCATACAAACTAGATGGCTCAAATTTCTTAATGAATATGACTTTGAAATTAAACATATCAAAGGAAAAGAAAATCAGGTCGCTAATTCACTTAGCAAAAGAGAATATGAGATGCATATGGTAGCCATCAACATGTACATGACTGATATGAAAAATAAAATTGTTGAAGCAACAAACTCAGATCAACAATATTTACAAATAAAAGAAACATTGTAGCAAGACAATTTCCATTAGAAATTTAAAAATTATGCACTGCAAGAGGATGGAATTCTCATGTATAAAGGAAAAATATATGTGCCAAATTCAAGAGAGTTGAAAAATATAGTTCTAAGAGAAATGCATATTGTGTCATATGCTAGGCACCCAGGATATCAAAATCAATTACTGCTATAAGAAGCCAATTTTTTTGTCCTGAAATGAAGAAATACGTGGCTAATTATATCACAAGGTGTCTCGAGTACTAGAAGGTGAAGACTGAACATAGACATCCATCTAGGTTGTTACATCCATTTCCCATTCCAGAATGGAAATGGGAGGTAGTCATAGTTAATTTTATTACAAATCTTTCCATAATAGTGAAGCAACATGATTCCATCATGGTGGTGGTGGACAAATTGACTAAGGTTGCTTACACATTTTATTCTAGTAAAGACTACACACAAGGAAACAAATATTGAAGAGATATACATGAAAGAAGTTTCCATTCTACATGGAGTTCCCAAGGAAATCATTTCCGATAGAGATCCAAAGTTTGCATCCAATTTGTGAAAAGGTTTGTTCAAAGGATTTGGGAGAAATTTAAATCTCAACACATCGTATCACCCAAAATCAGATGGTAAAACATAGAGGACGAAAAAAATAATTGAAGACATGCTCAGGATGTATATGATGGACCATACATCAAAGTGGCATGATTGCATCCACTTATTTGAATTTGATTACAATAATGGGTATCAAGCTTGATTAAAAACAAGCCCATTTGAAGCATTGTATGGAAGGAAGTGTAACACACCAATAAGTTGGGATAACCCAGTAGACAAAGATATCATTCGGACATATTTGTTGAAGGAAATGGAAGAATAGATGACAAAGATCTGACATAATTTAAAGCTTTCCCATGACAGAAAGAAAAGTTATGCAAACAAGAACATGGTTTTCAAATATTTTAAAGTGGGTGAACATGTATTTTTGAAATTGAAAGTGAAGATAAGTTCACTAAGATTAAGAAGTTTCCCAAAGTTGGCAACAAGATACTATGGGCCTTTTGAGATCTTAGAAAATATAGGCCCAGTTGCATACATGCTAGCATTGTCTATATTCATGAGAGTGCATAATATATTTCATGTGTCATTATTAAATAAATATGTGTCTAGACCTAACCACATAATTGATTGGATTATGATCCAAGTAGAGAACAAAGGAAATTTTTTGGTGGAACTAGTATGCATCTTGGACCAGAAAATCAAAGTGCTCAGGAACAAAGTAATTTGCCTAGTAAATATCCAATGGAATTTCTATAGTCCTGAAGATGCAACATGGGAGCATGAAGAAACTATGTAGGAGGAATACCCACAATGTTTTGACAATTTTGGAGAAAGCATAAGATAAAAATGAAAGACTCCATTTTGGGTAGCTAGAGTTATGGAACCACATCTAAGAATTCATGGTCACCTGCGTTGACATTCCTGATAAAATAATGGTATATCTTGATGGACTGAGAGCAGTGAAGGGGGCTCATTCCTTCAGTCAACAGGTTGAGAGGAACAAGAGATTATGGTTGGAACTGTTGTTCGAGGGAAACATATTCCAAATTTTGTTTTCTGAATATTATGATGTAAAATTTGTACATGTATATTGGCATGGTGTTGTGCACGAAGATGGTGCACAATTATAGGGGCGGGGGAATGTAACATCCCCACTATAATACCTAGTTTAATTAATGCATAAAGTATATATGAATGTGGGTGTGGCCAAGCACTGTAATATTGGGAAGTGTATTTTTTGAATTTTAATAAATAAAATATGATGCCCATTGTTGGAGGACATGGACAGAGATGGGGCTTGAGTTTTCCAAAAGAGAAGGGAGTGTATAAGAGGGGTCCAAGGGAAAAATGATTTATGAGTATTAATCTAAACCCACATTCCTAATTTTTTTTATCATTATGTATAAACTTTCTATTTTGTTGTTGAGTGTTCCCAAAGCCAACCATTAAATGCATGTAAGAGGGTGGGTGTGAGAAGTCACATACCATAGTTATTGGGAACATGGGGTTGAGTACAATTAGTGTAAGGATGAGTATGAGTTAATTTTCTTATGGAAAGAGAGGAAATTTGTATGGGAAGAAAAAGAAGTTTTTGGATAGTCATCGTTTTGGATGAGCATGGGTAAAACAAGGAAAAAGAAGAGCTCTAGAGCTGGAACAACAACGAAGGGAGAATTTTGGAGAATTTTTGAAGTTGTTGAAGACTAAAGAAGAAAGTTGTTGGGATTGTAGAAGAACCAAGTTGTCAGGCCTGAAGAGTGGACTCCTATATGATTTGCACCATAACAACAAGTGATTGTTGTTGTTTTTTTGGTAGTTTTTCCTACCAATGAGTTCCCTAGAGTTCCTAGTAATGATATTCCTGGTTACCTATGCCAGAGAGACCCTAATAGACGAATGGGATGACCAGTGAAATAAGAGAAGTGAAGGGATACATTCCTTGGGTCGGGAAGGTCAAAAGGAAGAGAGATTGTGGAAATCGGGTTATTTGTAGGAGAATACCAATGGGTTGTGAGATATCTGAGTTGTGAGTGGATTGTGAGAACCACCCTCTTTTGAGGATTCCTAGCCATAACTTGGGGTTGAATTTATATTGATATCTAGAACAACAAGTATATGGTTGGGTGGAATGTCTGACGTCCCAAGCAGCCGGTTGCACAACTGTTTAAAAAAGATAAGTGTTTATCTATTTTTCTTAGTTATTTATGAGTTAATTGTTGTCTATTTTTACTATGTGTATGAGAATAAATTATATGTTGTTGTAATAAATTTATTAGTTACATTCATGCTTATTTAACATGTTTTATTTGCATTTAATTAATAGTAGTCGAATGGTTACATCTGCGTGTATTCTTGTAGTTGGTAAGCTACATGATTAGTTAATAGAAAATTTTGGATTATGGGTATTGCCAAATGGTAATGTTCCTCGATTAAGCTAGGGGATGTTACACATGTGTTCATGAGAATCATGGTAGTTGTGAAATAACTATCTACGATTGAGAGTCCTTGGAGTTTGCAGCATTGATATTTCCTGACCAGTAGCACTACAACTCTAGAAAGAAGTGGAATAACTTGAGGGACCTCATTGCAAAGAATTGGTTTCATTTCTTTGGGTTGTGCAGGTTGAAGGGGAAGAGATCTGGTAAAATAGGATTGTTGTGTGGTTGAGAAAAATGTGAGAGATTGATAGTTGATTGTTGTGTTTTAGAGTCGGCCTAGGACCCGTCTTTATGGATTCATAGCCTCGAATCGGTGGAGGATTGTTGTATAAAGTTATGTGCAATAGAGCCTAAGGTTGGGTGGAACGCCCGACATATGTAGCCAGTTGGTGAATGGTTTGTTTAAAGAAAATTTCTCTCTATGTTTTCTCTATAATTTATATTTCATTAGGTATTAATTATCTCTTAGATGTGTTTATATTGTGCATATATGTTGTTAATGTTGTGCATGGCATATTAGCCATTTCCTTTATGGTTTAGCATGTTCTTGTTAATTGCATGTGCATGTATCATGCTTCTTGATTTTAATAATTGGCATCATAAATTAGAAATTAATCAAGAAAGTGAAATATCGAGGTACATAAGGGTATGTCATAGATTGGAATTCGAGAAAAGTTTTAGATTTGTTGGTAATGGGGTATGTTACACATCTGTATTTTGTTTGTGTGCAAGGCCAATTTCTGACAACCTACTTTTGTATTGTAGGTTTCCTCTTCTTAATATATGGTCCATGAGAGTCTCATCCCAATCCAATTGGATGAACACATTTCATATTTTTTCATTTAAGTAGCATGAATACTATGTAGTGTCGATTTTTCACACACTTTGTTTGATCTTGAACAACAAATTTGTATGTATTTTTATTTAAACTCCACAAAGAGCTATCTTGGGAGCTCATGAATTTTGTGGTTTCTAACTTTTATCAAAGCATGAAATATCAAGTATGTGTCTCCTTTACATCCTTATGATATGAATGGTACAAAATCATTTAAAGTTATCTGGAAAGGACCATTTATGTTGCTTTATGTTATGTGTGGCTTGCTTCAAGTATTTGTATGTCTCTTGCTATGATATGGGATATGGTTATGGTGGAATAAACAAATTCACTTGTTTTCCTTGTGTTAAAATTTTTACCATGAGATTTTTTTATCTTCATGTGTTTTTACTTCTTATTCCACTCACATGCATTAAATGTTTGATGAATGAGAATTTGGTTATCTAGAACCATAATATGATTATCATCTGAGTGAGAAAGAGAGGAGAACCACCTCTATAAAAATGTAGAGGATATCTCCATTCATGTGAGAATACCCTACAAGGTTGACGCTTGTCCTTGATAGGAAAAGAGATCAACAATAACATATTATTATAACCAAATGATCAAATCCATAATATTTGATATTAAATTTATTTGGTGTATGGTTGAAGAACAAATTTAAAAATATATTGCATTGAATGGATGACCCACATCTACTAGATTAAATCCTCAATATATTGGGAGAATGAAGGACAATTATGGTAAACAAATGGTTGATATTGGATAATTAAACCAGTCCAAACAAATTTGTATTGTCAAATCAACTAAAGAAGGCACCATTTGTATAGATCTAAAGTGCACCCATGAATATTCAATTTTAGATCTATCCCAAATGGAAATCAAATTTAGAAAAATGAATGCTCAATTTGATTAATTAGCATGCTCAAAATGTAATGGTGGGGAAAATATAATGGAAGCAAGGCATTCCATCCTTCATATAACTCTCCCAATTACAATTTTTAGAGAATAAATATGTATGGAGTTCAAATGGGATCCATACCACTCTCAAGAATATGAATGATCCAGCCAAAGGACCCCTAGGTTCTAGGATAATGATGAATATCATAAGCCACCCTCCACCCTCTTGGATTCAAGACCAATTGCCTCAACTTATAGTAACTAGGAGAAACTTGGACCATTAATCATAAGGCACAATCAAGGGTGGAGATCAACCAACCCATAAAGTTTGATGATAAGATGATAAAGATATAAGGGAGAAGTAGTGGATAAGAATGGCCTATGAGTGTAGGTCAATATATGATTATATTTTTAAGGAATTTAATAGTAAAATCAAATATATATGGCTAGGTCCTTATGAGAATAACAAACTCTTCAATAATGGCTTAGTTCAAATTCATATCAATAATGAAGATGGGACCCCACTCCTAGTCTACAACCACATGTTAAATCTTTAAAATAAACCTTTAGTCAAGGAGGAATTTGTGTTCAAATTGAAATTACAAGCACACCATTTAAGTGTGATTGAAGGCATCACTAACTTCATCCAAGAGTATCATCTTGATATTTTTACCATCTCACCAAAAAATTCTAAAAAACACGCACATAAAATAATACAAAACATAATAATAATTCTTATGAATAAGACCCCTATAGGGCATAATAATACAAATGAGTCCTTGAAAACTAGCTTGTTGGTGAGTCCTTATTTGCAGAAATAATAAATTATTATGATGAAAACCCCCTTGGGGGTGCCACAAAATAGTAGCCAACTTGAAAACCAACTTCTTGGTGAGTTCTCTACTAGAAAAGAAATAATAATAATAAAAACAAAACAAAAAAATGAACAAGAAGGAAATATCATCAAAAAATTGTCATTGCTCCAAGACCACCAAACTTAGGAGTTTTTTTACCAGTAGTGTACATGTTCTTATTGTTATAGAATCAATACATATTGATGGTTTTTTAGGTGTTTTGGTACTTTTGAGAACACTCCAACATGCTATAGAATCAGTGCTAGGTAATTACTCAACATGTTTCACTTACATACATATTGATGTTGAGTTCTCCCATCAGTACAAAATTGCATTTTTTTAGTTTCTAATGACTTGTATCAGAGTAACAATGCTAGTACATAATTTCTCTAGATTGAACATGCACATGTTTCTAATGATACCAATGCCACTACATAATTTCTCCAGATTGTTACACATACTTATTGTTGCTGCCACCAGTAATGTTGCATAATTTCTCACAATTCAATTGTTGATTCTATATTTCTATATAGTGGAACCTGCTTCCTACAACTCTTTCATCGGTTACATGTAGTTCATGTATACTCAGATACTTTTTTTCTATAATGTGAGTGAATTCTCTTTGCAAGTTCATTTTTAGTTAGATTGTGAAGGCTACTGTTTCCCCACATGATTTCCTAGCAATGTTTCCCACCCTTTCTCCCACACAATATCCCATCACTATTATTTTCTAGGGTGATCTATTCTATGCTTCTAGTTACCCGAGGGTGATATTTATTTTATTTTATTTTTTTAACCAAAGGGTTCATTAGCACTCTAAAATCTATACAACTACACATAAAATAGAGTAATTGATCAATGATTGGATCAAACAATAAATAAATTGATTGCTGATTGAAGTGGAAGTTTCTAGTTTGCATTGATGGTTGATATGTTTTGGTAACAAAATTTAATTGTTGCATAATAGGGGGTGATATCATGATTCATTACTAATGAGTTAAGAGGAGTTATGATAACTAAATATACTAACAACATGATCTCAAAAGATAGATCCACCATCCTTGCATCCACTCTGATGCCAATGGTGAAGTTGGATGTGAGACTTCACATGCTACAAAAGAGTAGTGATACTCGTGAGTTTTAAATTGGGAATTCCAACATTGAAGGGTCATTGTTTCGAATTGTAGAATCATAGTAGAGGATAATTATAAACATATATAGGACTTCTGCAATAGTATTGAGCTATAGAACTTGATTCTACAACAAACATGGGAGGTGGCTAAAACAAAAGAGAATGTGCAGATATGGAACTCCTCCATAGAAAAGCTATTGTGGTACTTATTTTTTAACAAGTAGGAGGGGAGATTTTCTTCAATAGACTCCACTATTATAGTGACTTTCAGATATAGGACTTATGCAATAGTATTGATCTATAGAACTTGATTCTAAAACAAACATGGGAGGTGGCTTAAACAAAAGAGAATGTGCAGATATGGAACTCCTCCATAGAAAACCTATTGTGGTACTTATTTTTTAACAAGTAGGAGGGGAGATTTTCTTCAATAGACTCCACTATTATAGTGACTTTGTTGCGATGGATTTCACTAAAAACTTAAGAGGAAATGTTCCTACAATTGAAGGTATTAACATAGATGGTATAAAAGATCCCATTTTAGGGTGTTTGGTCTATAAAGTTTAGGAGAACAATGGTTTTTTTTAAAAAACACATCCCATGAGGTGATAAACAATTTTTTGCATGCTAGAGAATCAATGGAAGAAAATGGTAGGGCAGTGAAAATACATACATTAAATACACCCTAGGATGAGGTTGCACTGCGTATCGTGCCTTATATTACCTATTAGAGGAGACACAATGTCATGGTCGCCTAACGTTTTAAATTTTTGGTGCATTTGAGGAACCAACAATTATTTAACATACCTTTATTCTTGCTACAATCATTGCATAGGATGTTTAAAAGGGTGCGGTGTGGGAGAAATAGTTCCTTTGTACACCATGGATTAATCAAATTGATAGTAGTATATGTGAATTATAGAGGAAACAATGTGCAATAATATGGGAACAATTTTCTATAGGTAGAGGCCAAAATTTTCTCAAAATGAAGAGTCTTTAAATCTTGTGAAAGTTGTTAAAGAATCCATTAACCACTTGGCCATACGCAATGGAGAAGAAATAAACAAAAATGCAAGGAGACCAAGCCTACTGGTGAATCTAGAGAAAATCGCCTTCAGTTTGGTGAAGTAGATTCCTTGACATAGGTTTTTGAGCCCATAATTAACATTATAGACTCTCATCAAAATGATGATCTTGTTATTTTACTAGGTTTTGGAATTTCTATTTTTGAAGAAGCCAGAGACACACAAACCCTTGATCCAAAATTGGTAACATTTGTTAGAGATAGCGTTCAGGTTCTGGAAACTAGGGAGAAATGTTGCACCCACCATGTCTATTGGAGAAATTATGCCATCCAGAAAAGTTGAGGAATTCATGAATCAACTCCTTATTTTATGAGTTCAACGACAAAATGGAGAAAATTTGTCTAAGTACAAGGCCATTGAGTTATTTAATTCAATGAGCATGAACATGTAGTTTATGTTGGATCATGTTGTCATTGATGTCAAATGATTGATGCCAAAGGATTGATCGATTAATTGATCCAAAGGATTGATCGATTGATTGATCCAAAGGATTGATTGATTGATTGATGTCAAAGGATTGATGTCAAAGGGACAATGTCTTGTCATAGCATATTGATGTAATATATGTGAATGGATTGATGTCAAGTGGAATCATAGTCATATGATGCCATGCATAGATAAATATGGATCAATGAGTTGTCATTGATATATGATGCATAGATGAAGATGGATCGATGTGGCTTCATTGATATATGATACATAGTTGGATCAATGTAAATATGACTCATTATTTTCTTTTCATGGTTGATAATAAGTACAAATGGATGAACTCCAAAGTGGTTCCCTTATGGTGAAATCCCTCGAGAGAAGACGCTTTGCAGATTGAGTTATCCTAGAATTATGGTTATAGAACCCAAGCTTAATTGTGGAATAATGAGATGAAGGTCAGTGAATTTGTTAGTAAGACTATCCTAGATGGATAGTGCTTGTCATGCCATTTCTGGTGGTATGTGGAATGTAACATAACTCCTCATGGTTTGAGAGTTACGGACTTACAAAGTTGAAGGACCCTCACATGTTGACTTGAAGCCCCAAAAGGTCAAATAAGTCAAAGTGATTGCAAAGAGGGAGGATTATTTAAATAATAAAGTGAAGTGACAAAGTCAAGGAAGATTATTTAAATAATAAAGTAAATGGAGAAATTTCTAATTATGGAAAGTGGTTAACCCTAAAAAGAAGAAAATGGGTTAAGTGGTCAAGTGGCTATTGGATACATGGACAAGTGGAAAATTGGGCAAAGTTGGACAAAGTGACTATGTGGACAAAGTGGCTATGTGGACAAAGTGACCTAGAAGATGCTTCTAAGGAAGCTACTTGGAAAGTATAAATAAGAGGCAAGGGTCTCTTGTGAGAATCATCTCTTGATCACATCTTGAAGATCTATTCTAAGAGAGAGAGTGGTTGGAGGATCTCATGGACGCATCAAAGTTTCAGTAAGTTTGAGATCTTGATGGCGAAAGTTTTGAAAGTTTAGAAACTCTAGTTTCTGAAGGAGTACGCGAGCAACAGTGGGCCAAAGAGCGTACATATGTGGGCTGCAGTGATCCAGAGCATGTACACATGCGGGATGAAGGAAGACAGAGCGCGTATAGTTGATGTAGTCATGAAGATTTGAGTGTGAGTTGGTGCCAAGTTCTTGACGGCTGAAGTAATTTTCAAATATGCATTCTATGGGCTCAGATCTACCATAGAAACTCTAGTATTGTTACATAGTTGTATTGATGGATACTCTTGCATGTTGTATGGTGAATGCCTGAAGCATTCTTGGCATGGTTGTTATGATTTGGTTTGTGTTGGTTGATGGAGTGAGCATCATTTTTATGTTTCAGTATTGATATGATTTCCATAGTATACTTGTTGCTTATACATGATTAAGTAGCATTCATATTGTATGATTGAGGAGCATGATTAAGTTGTGGGAAAGTATGGATGTGTTGTGATTGGTTCTGGTTCAGATCAAACAATGAATGACATAAGTGGATGTGACTAAGAGCTGCAGAGGTTCTTAGTTTTCTTGGAGAGAAAACCCTAGTTGTTCAAAAGGCACACACAGGCTGTAGTACATACAGGACACGTACATATGTGATTTGAACTACTGATAGGGTGCACACATACACATGTTGCACTACTGACAGGTCGCGTACCTGTTTACAGATTGCTATCTGTTGAGGATTGATTCCTCTTCTCAGTTGGTGCTGAGTTGTGTAAGTTGAGTCTTGCATTGCAGAGTTGTTTCTCTTGTGGAGTTGTAACTCTATTCAGTTGTTGTTGATAACCCAAGGATTGTAGTCTGTAATAAAAAGAAAATTTTACATACATATTGTGTTCTTTGTATTCGTTGTGATGATGACTTATTGATGAAATATGTTGTTGATGTATGTTCACATCTCACTGGTTATAAATGACAACAATAAGTAATGAGTAAATGGTGATTGCTAACTAAGGAGTTTTGAGAAAGGGAAAACATTGAAAAAGAGCACCACACTCATTCACTCCCCCCTCTAAGTGTGGTCGGTGTGTCCAACAATTGGAATTAGAGTGGGCCTTCACTATAAGCTGTAACAAGCTTGGGGGAGATCCATGGACACATGAATGGATGATGAAGTTCCAATCCTTGATAGGGAAAATTATTCTACATGGAGAATAGAAATGAAGGTGCACTTGAAGGAAATAGGAGTGGGTATTTGGAAGGCAACTATTGGTGGATTAGTTCCTTTAAAGAACAAGTCAAAGTTTGTAGCTCAAAGGAAAGGAAAGAAGAATGATGCATTGGCTCTCAAGACTATTCTTAGTGGGCTTTCAAGTTATATCAAAGAGAGCATGGGACAATACACTACCGCCAAGGATCTATGGCTAAAACTAGGGGAGACATACCAAATCAAGGAGGAATATTTTGAAGACAACTCCGTCAAGAACAATGAAGGTAAAGAATATCCAAAATACTCTATTTGCAATGATTCTAAATATGATGATGTTGGAAAAAAGGAAGACCTTGAAGACAATTCCATCAAGATCAATGAAGGTAAAGAATCTCCAAAAATCCCCTATTGCAATATTTCAAAATGTGATGATGTTGAATATTTCTCTACAATTGAAGAAGAAAACCTAGACATAGTATGTGTAGAGTTAGATAATGGTTATCCCATGGAAAAGGTAGAAGAAGAATTATCAGAGCTTAAAAGGAAATTTGAATGGGGTCTATATGAATACAACTATGACCATTCTACATAGAATATAGCTATCTTTCTGATAACACTAAAAAGTTTCTTAGAAAGAATCAAAGGCATATCTTGAAGTTAAAGGAAATTGATGCCAACTTCCCCCCTCTCCTTTCTCTCCTTTAGGGCTGGCACGACCTCCCGATCTAGGATCGTTCAATTCGTCAAGTCGGATGACTCGTTGGGCTCCCGATGAAACTGATTTGACTTGACATGGGCCCTTTCTAATTCCTCGGTACCTACGATGTGGCACCTGCAGATCCTCTCCTTAGCGCTTTCATCTCTTGCACCGATGAACTTAGATTTTTGGTGTTAGGATATTTAGTTGATGTGACCTCAGACTCTGACCATGGGCCAACTCCTTTCATAACTTCGCACTTCGGGGCTTTCATGAGCGGCTTCCTCCTCCTTCCCTGATTCCTGAATCGACGAATGATTTGGGACCATATTTATGGTCCACGCTCTTCTCGCGATCAACGACTATGATCGAATCACGAGTTCAGACTTCGCGAGTCCTGTCTCCTATCGACTCTACTTCTTTCGATCATGAATCAATGATGCACTCATCCTTTGCCAAACGTCCTTCCAGATCCAACGCCCTGGATTGAGATCACTCTTTGCGACTTCACGAAGATCCTTGTTCACTCCCGCAAACCTTCTGAAGTTCCTTCTCTTGAACCTCTCGATCTTCTGCCACCTGTCTCCTCCTTGACGGTGGATAATTTATCTATCTTTGGGACTTCAGCAAGTCCTCGAATCCTTTGCACACTTAGTGCAATTTCACCTTTCAAGACTTAAACTATTCTCGAATCTCCTTCTGCACTCCTTACAGCGTTCTGCACAAACTTCCTTCTGTGACTTTTCTCGGCTTGAAAACCTCCAAGGTTCCAAGTTCCTCTGCGAGCTTCTTGTGCTCTCCTGGAAATTTCTCACCCTTCCTCTTGAGCTTATAAGGTGAAATCTCACCACCTTAGGTGCACTCCTTGTACTTGGCTCATTTCTTTGACGACTTCTCCCTTGGTCTTATGGAAAGGTTTAAGGCATCTCCTTTCCTTTGTCGTTGCACTTCTTGCAAGGCCTTCCTTCACTATAATGTTCAACAATTATGGGATTCTCTCATACCTTCAACCGTGTAGCTCCTGGGTATTCTCACACAAGCTCGATGCCCTCCTAGAAGAGTATTCCAGAGTGTTCAATAACTCTGAACTGTGCTTCTCTCCACACAGTCTTTCTTTTCAAGGGACTTAACCGCCTTGAAATTTCTCCTTGAGTCTGTAAATTAATCTAGTGTGCCCTTCTGGAAGCTTCTCTTATGACTCCACTGAGTTCAAACACACACTCCTTGTGTCAGCTTACAAATTTTCCTCTCTCTGTCGCACACTCCTTACACTTAACCTAGAGAACCAGACTTAACTTAACACACTCGCAGATAGAAAATTGTAACTCTATCCCTGTAGATGATTTATAACATCCATATACAATTCACAAGCATGCAAATGGCATTCATAACACAACATCCATTGAACAGAAATGTAAAATAGGAAAAACTGTCATTTTCTGTTAATGGTGGAATGCCAATTTACAATGGTCGAGTCCGATCTACATCTGAGTCTCGGCTCTCTGTATCTCTCCTTACAACCCAGCTTGTCTAACCTCTACTTAGCAACAATACATCAATTTATATAAGAGGGGCTCAATGAGCTTCCGTCGCAAGCTAACTAATGGTGTCAAATCACCATCCCTAATGCTTATCGAAAGGCAAAATTACAATGATGGCAATTCTTCTCCAAATCAGACGCAAATTCATTCTGTCATCAACCTATTAATGGTGACCTTATCTCCATCTTGTGAGAAAGCACGATTTAGCTCTTCCATCTTGTCTTCAATTAATGCCTAGATCACGCCTTGGATTCTCGAGGAAAAAATGATAGGGCAACGCCTCTCTTCCCTTGAATGCACACCATGCATGTTGATTAGTTGGCATGTTCTGAGATGGACCGATGCCCCTACATCATACTCCATAGTTGAAAAAAAAATCATGAGCTCCTGCTCATCATCTTTCCAACATGGATGAAATCCAGCTGGATCCCAAACTTTCTCCTGGAGATGTCTCTCGGCTCCTCTGCTTCACCACTACTGCTCCTGCATCATCCCCGCTGCTTACGCAGGTCTTCTATCATTCAACTTCCTCTTTCTGACTAATTCCTCTACTGAATCCGACATCATCTTTCTTATCTCCTTGATCACCTTGTCCAGCTGCTTGATTGGTTGGTTCCTCTATTGCAGGCTAGCTCGCTATGCCTGCTCCCTGTCGATGGGAAAATCACACTGACTTCCCAAGACATCTTCTTCCTTTGTGGCCTTAGCTTGCCACTCTGCTGTAGTCTTCACCCCTATAGGCTTCTCATCACTGAACTGCTACTCAACTACCACTTCTCCTGACAAATTTTCTCCTGCCAGCCTTTCGATTGTTCCCATTCCAACTTCCTCCAGTTGTGACTCGTGCTAGTGTATCTCCTCTGGCATGGCTATTCCTCGACAGCCACCTTCTGGTTTTGGATTTCCCAACCAATCCTCCAGTGCCTTCAACTCCAATTCCCACTGAGCGAATAACTCAACTGGGCGTTCTTCTTCTGTTGGGACAGACATCAGTATCTGTTTTGTTTCCTCCATGACAGTGTTTGTTGGCTATCCTTCTGTCGCCTCTACAACATCCATGTTAGCCTCTCCTCAGCCACTTGGTAGGAATATCTTGACTCCTCCAATGATCAGAACAATCTTCTGATCCTCCCTCTTTGTGACAGAAGTTTGTAACTTCTCATCATCTTTATTCACACGGCTCACAGTTCTGTGTGAATATCCATCTGAGTGAGGTCTCTCTCCTGCCTCCTCTTCATCTGTTAATGAACTCTCCGATGAACTCATCTCTCCTCCCTTTCCCACTTGGAAACATGGGGTGTCTCCTCTGCCCACCCGACAGATTATGAGATCCATTGACCCCTTCTCATTACCCACCTGGAAATCTATGAGATCCTTGCCAGATCTCTTTCCCTTATGACTGAGGTTTTCAGCATGCCTCAGCCACCATTTTAGTGCTCGTTGTTGCCTTCTAGCTAACAACTTCTGATCAGGCCATCTAGATGTCCTATTCAAATTCCATTCGTACCTCTAGTGTACCTTTGACTCCTGTCGCATCTTGAATGCAAGCTTCTCCATCTGTGCTCTAATTTCACTGAGCTCCTTTTCCATCTCCGCTCTGCTCTTTTGCGAGTGGACTTCTCCTCACCCATGTTTATGACCATCGATGGCCATATTTCCTTGTCTACAGCCTACCTCATTGTTTACCATCTACTGCATGCCTTGAAACAACTCCAGTAGAGCATTGCACTTTGTCTCCCGAGATTACAGAAATCAATTCTACATCCGCTCCTTCGTCTCCTTCTTCACTTGCTATCTACAGGCTAAATCGATCTCTGATGCCACGTGACGCCAACCTCCTCCCTCTCCTTTCTCTCCTTACTGGATGGCACGACCTCCCAGTCTAGGATCGCTCAATTCCTCGAGTCGGATGACTCATCGGGCTCCCGATGGAACATATTTGACTTGACACATGCCCTTTCTACTTCCTCGGTACCCACGATGTGGCACCTGCAAACCCTTTCCTTAGCACTTTTAGCTCTTGCGTTGATGACCTTATCTTTTTGGTGCTAGGCTCTTTCATTGATGTGACCTCATACTTTGACTGTGTGCCAACTCCTTTCATGACCCCCCACTTCGAGACTTTCGTGAGCGAATTCCACCTCCTTCCCCAATTCTCGAATCGATGAATTCTTTGGGACTAGATCTACAGTCCACGCTCTTCTTGCAATCAACGACTGTGATCAAATCGTGAGTTCGGAATTCACAAGTCTTGTCTCCTCTCGACTCTTCTTCTTCTGATCATGAATCAACAATGTGTTGATCCTTTGTCATGTGTCCTTCCAAATCCAACAGACTGGATTGAGATCGCTCTTCGTGACTTCGCGAAGATCCTTGTTCTCTCCCGCAAACCTTCTGAAGTTCTTCTCCCGAACCTCTCGATCTTCTGCCACCTTTCTCCTCCTTGATGGTGGATAATTTCTCTGTCTTCGAGACTTCGACAAGTCCCCGAATCCTTTGCACACTTAGTGCATTTTCACCCTTCGAGACTTAAACTGTTCTTGAAGATCCTCCTGCACTCCTTTCAGGGTTCTGCACAGACTTCCTTCTGTGACTCTGCTCGGATTGAAAACCTCCAAGGTTCCAAGTTCCTCTGCGAGCTTCTCGTGCCGTCCTGGAAGTTTCTCTCCCTTCCTCATGAGCTTATAAGGTGAACTCTTGATGCCTTAGGTGCACTCCTTGCACTTGGCTCAGTTCTTCGACAACTTCTCCCTCGGTCTTATGGAAAGGTTTAAGGCATCTCCTTTCCTTTGTCGTTGCACTTCTTGCAAAGCCTTCCTTCAACAGAATGTTCAACAATTTTGGGATTCTCTCATACCTTCAACCATGTAGTTCCTAGGTATGCTCATTCAAGCTCTATTCCCTCCTGACAGAGTATTCTGGAGTGTTCAGTAACTATGAACTATGCTTCTCTCCACACAGTATTTCTTTTCAAGGGACTTAACTGCCTGGAAATTTCTCCCTGAGTCTATAAATTAATCTGGTGTGCCCTCCTAGCAGCTTCTCTTCTGACTCCATCGAGTTCACACATGCACCCCTTGTGTTGGCTTACAAAGTTTCCTCTCTCTGTCGCACACTCCTTGCACTTAGCCTAGAGAACCATACTTAACTTAACACACTCGCGGATAGAAAATTGTATCTCTATCCCTGCAGACGATTTCTAACATCCATCTACAATTCACAAGCATGCAAATGACATTCATAACACAACATCCATTGAACAGAAATGTAAAATAGGAAAAACTGTTATTTTCTATTAATGTTGGAATGCCAATTTACAATGGTCGAGTTCGAGCTACAATTGAGTCTCGGCTCTCTGTATCTCTCCTTACAACTCGGCTTGTATAACCTCTACTTAGTAACAATACATCAATTTATACAAGAGGGGCTCAATGAGATTCCCTTGCAAGCTAACTAAAGGTGTCAAGTCACCATCCCTAATGCTTATCGAAATGCCAAATTACAATGATGGCAATTCTTCTCCAAATCGAACGCAGATCCATTCTGTCGTCAACCTATTAATGGTGACCTTATCTCCAGCTTGTGCAAAAGCATGATTTGTCTCTTCCAACTTGTCTTCAATTAATGCCTGGATCATGCCTTGGATTCTTGAGGAAAAAATGAGAGGGTGGTGCCTCTCTTCCCTTGAATGTGCATCATGCATGTTGATTAGCTGACATGTGTTGAGATGAAGCGATGCTCCTGCATCAGAAATTCTCAAGGAACAAGAAGAAAGTAAAAAGACTCTATTATAAGAAAAAGAAGAAGAGATCAAAAGACTAAAGAATGAAATAGAAGAAAATAAGAAGGTAGATGATGAGATAAGAAAAAGTATTGAAGCTAATATCCATCTCAAGACCCAAATTGAAGAAGCCAAAAGAATAGAGGAACTATTAAAGAATCAAGTAAATGAGAAAGAAGAGTCATGTCATAAGTTGGAAGATGAAGTTGTTTATCTTAGAAATAAAGTAGAAAATTCAAACAAATTCTTGAAAAGCTCAATGATCTTGAATGATATCTTGGATAGTCAAAGATCACCAAATGATAAATCAGGTCTTGGATACAAGAAAGAAGCTACACATGTTGAAGCAAGAACCTCAAAGAAGCATGAGGTAAGTCCCTCATTCTCAAAGGATGGAAATAATGTTGCAAGTCAGCCATCTACACAAGGGAAGGAAAGGAAAAAGCAAGGAGGACATCAAGAAGCCATCTTTACATCTCAAAGCAAATTCAAGACACCTTCAAGATGGACACCAAAGAAAAGGTATGAAAATGCTTTTCATGGTCATTGTTACTCATGTAATGAATATGGTCACAAAGATTTGGAGTGCAGATTGTATGCAAGGAGAGATAATGAAAGATTTCATAACACCTTAAGATGTTGGAGATGTAATCAAGTAGGACACATTGTTGCTCACTGTCACATCATCAGATGCTACAACTGTAGTGGATTTGGTCACAAATCCCAGGATTGTTGGAACACAAGAAGAAATTCCATGATGAGGACTTCATATAGAATGACTAGAAGAAGGCATGAAGTTAGGAAGGAAGACATTTTTGAAAACATGGAAGCTTAGAGCTCAAGTTCTGAGAAGCAGGGACACCTTCAGAAGTGGGTAAAGATGAATGCTCGGGTTACAATGGTAACATACGCATACATACATGAGCTGACCTATGAATAGGTCGCGTACATATGCGAGTTGTCTATGTAGCAGGCCGTGTATCTGTGGTAAATCCTTGGTAAAAAGGCTATGCATAAAGTTGCAACATGGTATGATGATATAATTCTATGTTGCAGGGTCTGACATGGTTTGTTGCAGGGTCTGACACTGTTTGCTACAATTTTTCATGATTACATATTGGCATACATGATTGATGTATGTATGGTGGTGACATATGGTTGAGTATTGAAAGACTATCTTGGATGCATGGTACTAACCCTAGAGTGTGGATTGAGACATTTTTTGTTGAAGAACAATGTTGGTTGTGACAGTGAAATTATGGCACTTGGTTATGAGATTTATCATGATGATGCTAGCTAGAGATGTCATTGAATTATTAAGGCACACTTCTAGTACATGTATTATTGGATGCTTAGTATTCACTGTAGTGAATGGAGGTTGATGTTGATCTGTTGGGGTACATGGCTGGTACATATTTGAGGGTCATTGATATATCTTATGATGTATTAATGGAAACATATTGTTGGATATCTTGGTGCATTCATTTGGCATATGGATGAGCTACACATTGGGACATGTACTTGATGAGTTAATGAAGTGTTCATGTTGTACACCATTGATGAGTCATAGCTTTATCTATAATTGATATATGTTTGGTACACATTTGGTACAATGTTAGAGGCACCTACTAGCAGTGTGATTGGCACATGTTTTATGGAGGATATGGCATATATGTATGAGGACACATCTTGATTGTGGTTCATCTTGTTGTGATATTGGTGCATGGTTGATGCAGTTTCTTGGTACATGTGGTGATACATGATTAGTGCAATGTTGATGCACTCATAGATGGTATATGTTTGTACTTGGCTAAGGTACACCATTGGAATTACTTGGTACATGATATATGGGATGATGTAGTTGAGACACTTGATTGATTGAGATGCATGGTTATAGCACTTGGTTCATGGTAGAGGCATATCATGAATGATATGACAATTGTTTGTGGCACATGGTTGGCATGTTTGTAGAAACATATGGTTGATACACTCCATTGATGATATATTATGGAATATTCTATGGTATTGATGTACATGGGTGTTGTGCATGGTTGGAACACAATATGGCATAAGATGTACTTGGTTTATGTTTTGTTCATGATTCTCCATTTCATTGTTGACATATCTTTTGCTTCATGATGTATGGTATGACACGAGTTTGATGCATGGATAGGTCCAAGGATCGTCATAGAAAGAGCGGTTGATCTATGTTCCGGTTAAGCAGTAGCATTTGTAGCAGAAGCAGATTGCAGTAGTAGCATATTGTTCATCTTGCATAGACTATAGGGGAAGACATACCCATAGGGAGAGTTATTCTTCTTCCCATGATTCCAGGGCAAGCATTGGTCACACAAGATGCAGGCATGGTTCCAGGGGGAGCATGAGTGATATGATTTCAGTATTGCATCAGAGTGATATCCCTTGTTCAAAAGGGGAGAGATTATTCAAAGGAAGATCAAAGGCATTCAAGAAGGGGGATCATCTCCAAGGAGAGAAATACCATTTTCCATTCATGTCAAAGGGGGAGAGATAGTCATATTGATGTGATTGAGATGACTATTGATGTAGAGCAATGCCTCGTCTACATAATTCCATCAATGAGTGGTGTTGACATCAATGTTGGTATTTCCATCAATGCCAAAGGGGGAAATTATAGGATCATGTTGTCGTTGATGTCAAATGATTGATGCCAAAGGATGGATTGATTGATTGATGCCAAAGGATTGATTGATTGATTGATGTCAAATAATTGATGTCAAAGGGACAATGTCTTGGCATAGCATATTGATGTAATATATGTGAATGGATTGATGTCAAGTGGAATCATAGTCATATGATGTCATGCATAGATGAAGATGGATCAATGAGTTGTCATTGATATATGATGGATAGATGAAGATGGATCAATGTGGATTCATTGATATATGATACATAGTTGGATCGATGCAAAGATGACTCATTATTGTCTTGCCATGGGTGATAAGAAGTACAAATTGATGAACTCCAAAGTGGTCCCCTTATGGTGAAAGCCCTCATGGGAAGACGCTTTGAGGATTGAGTTATCCTAGAAGTATGGTTAGAGAACCCATTCTTAATTGCGGAATAATGAGATGAATATTAGTGAATTTATCAGTAAAACTATCCTAGATGGATAGTGCTTATCATGCCATTTCCGGTGGTATGTGGAATGCAAAATAACTCCTCGCGGTTTGAGAGTTATGGCCTTACGAAGTTGAAGGACCCTCACATGTTGACTTGAAGCCCCAAAAGGTCAAAGAAGTCAAAGTGCTTGAAAAGAAGGAGGATTATTTAAATAATAAAGTGAAGTGACAAAGTCAAGGAAGATTATTTAAATAATAAAGTAAATGGAGAACTTTCTAATTATGGAAAGTGGTTAACCCTAAAAAGAATAAAATGGGTTAAGTGGTCAAGTGGCTATTGGATACATGGACAAGTGGAAAATTGGGAAAAGTTGGACAAAGTGACTATGTGGAAAAAGTGTCTATGTGGACAAAGTGACCTAGAATATTCTTCTAAGGAAGCTATTTGGAAAGTATAAATAAGATGCAAGGGTCTCTTGTGAGAATCATCTCTTAAGAACATCTTGAAGATCTATTATGAGAGACAGAGTGGTTGGAGGATCTCATGGACACATCAAAGTTTCTGTAAGTCTGAGATCTTGACGGTGAAAGTTTCGAAAGTTTAGAAACCCTAGTTTCTGAAGGAGTACGCGAGCAACAGTGGGCCAGAGAGTGTACATACGTGGGTTGCAGTGATCTAGAGTACGTACACATGCGGGATGAAGGAAGACAGAGCGCGTATAGTTGATGAAGTCATGAAGATTTCAGTGTGAGTTGGTGCCAAGTTCTTGACGGCTGAAGTAAGTTTCAAATATGCATTCTATGGGCTCAGATCTGCCATAGAAACTCTGGTATTGTTACATAGTTGTCTTGATGGATACTCTTGCATGTTGTATGGTGAATGGTTGAAGCATTCTTGGCATGGTTGTTGTAATTTGGTTTGTGTTGGTTGATGGAGTGAGCATCATTTTTATGTTTCAGTACTGATATGATTTCCATAGTATACTTGTTGCTTATACATGATTAAGTAGCATTCATATTGTATGATTGAGGAGCATGAGTAAGTTGTGGGAAAGTATGGATGTGTTGTGATTGGTTCTGGTTCAGATCAAACAGTGAATGACATAAGTGGATGTGACTAAGAGCTGCAGAGGTTCTTAGTTTTCTTGGAGAGAAAACCCTAGTTGTTCAAAAGGCACACACTGGCTGTAGTACAGACAAGACGTGTACATATGTGATTTGAACTACAGGTAGGGTGCACACATACACATGTTGCACTACTGACAAGTCGTGTACCTGTTTACAGATTGTTATCTGTTGAGGATTGATTCCTCTTCTCAGTTGGTGCTGAGTTGTGTAAGCTGAGTCTTGCATTGTAGAGTTGTTGCTCTTGTGGAGTTGTAACTCTATTCAGTTGTTGTTGATAACCCAAGGATTGTAGTCCGTAATAAAAAGAAAGTTGTACATACATATTGTGTTCTTTATATTCCTTGTGATGATGACTTATTGATGAAATATGTTGCATGTATATGTTGTTGATGTATGTTCACATATAACTGGTTATAAATGACAACAATAAGTAATGAGTAAATGGTGATTGCTAACTAAGGAGTTTTGAGAAAGGGAAAACTTTGAAAAATAGCACCACACTCATTCACACCCCCCGCCCCCCCTCTAAGTGTGGTCAGTGTGTCCAATAGTTTATTCATTGAATGAATGACTTGCCATTTCTTCTATTGAATACTTGGACAATATGAAATAGTTAAGGAATGAAAAATCCAGTTTGAAGAAGGTATTGTTGAAACAATCAGAAGGAACTGGGGAGAAAGCTAATGAGGTGATGATATTGATAGACTTGAATAAGAAGGTAGTGAAATATGTAGCAAAATTGTTAGCCTAAAAACCGCTAGTTTGGGCATATGCATTGTATGTGAAAGAACAACGGTTTAAATTCTAGATTGAAAGAATTACCTCTCATTTACCACTTGACTTGACCCATGGGATTTCTATGAGATATATTTCACCGACACCCCAGAAAGATAGAATTTGATGTGTCAATTATATCTACATAACATCAATCCTATCTACATAATTATGTAATACCATAGTTGCACAAATTTTTTCCTAATCCTTATTTGGGAGATGTATAGCTGAGGGATTTCATCTCTTCATTGCAAAATGAGTGGAATAGGATAAATTGAAGAGATGAGAAAATGCAAGGCTAAAAAGATGGAAATTACGCTATTGGTTAGAGTAGAACATACAAAACCTAGAGAAGTTTGGGTGAATCATATTAGGGTGGTGGTGGACCCTAAAATATTCAATGTTTTAGAGAAGTGGCAGTTTGGAAGTATTGGAAAATTACAACATAATGGTAGGGAAGTCCAAAAACAAGTTGTCACGATGTGCTAGAGAATAATGGGATGAATTGTCAAATATGATACATATAAGAGAACCTCATTCATTTCCAATAATTTGGACAACCCTGGCCAGGAAAGAGATATATACTTAGGACCTCCAAAGGATTACGTATAATTATCTAGGGTTGAAATTTTTGTTTCCACTCTTACTGCACCCTATTCATGATTGGAGGGGATCAAGAGAGGATAATATTTCCGATGAGTGGAAAATATGGGAAGATATCAAATACTCAAGATATTATCATAAAGAAGGCTTAACCTACTTCATTCCCTATGATTTAGGGAAATTTTGTGTATAAGAACAACAAATGGTCGGAGGAAATGATGGAAAATAGGCAATGGTTAAGGAAAGAGAGATAGTATCCACAATAGCTGGGGAATGTTGTATTCAGTAGGTAGAGATGATGAAAAAGGAGAAATATTAATGATTACAGATTATGTTGCACAAGGGCATGAAACCCTCCAATTGGTGGGTATGACGAGCCCCATAGTTTCCTTATTTTTCTCATATTTTCTTTGTCTTTTCATCTATTAATATCCCACCTTTGTATTAAACATTTTCTAAAATATCAATCATGTAGCCATTTCAATTTATTGGTTAAAATACTTACAATTGATATGTTTTGACATTTTTTTATGTCATTTTGTGATGAATTATCTAAGTTTCATGTGTACTTGATGAAACATGTTGAGTAGCTAGGTTTGATGATGAGTTATGATTGTTTTCTATTAATTTATGTGAAATCTCGTGACTGTTGTTGAGTCCTTATAAGCATTGCAAAATGGTCCTTTATTCACTTTGTCATGAAAATAAATGGTCAACATTTTTGTAATAACAACTTATTAAACAAATCAGTTGTGTAGTCCTCTAAACTTTGTAATCCATCAAAGAGAAAATAACTCTTAAATCTCAAAGGTCAAGCTTAATGAATTATTTCACACATAACCAAAGAAAACCTGGTCCACTAGTTTGGACGAGAAAGAAGGGTGATGGATTGTATAGTTTGCTTCTTTAGTAACCCACTAGTACTTCGGTTAACCAACACTAGACAACTTGCATTTTTTGAGGAGAAATTAGTTGGCTGGAGTCTTGACATCCCTTGGTACCTTCTTTGAAGAATCCAAGAACTCCCAGGTATATATAGACCTCTTTGCAGATCAGGTTTTTTTAGATTCATCTTAACTATAGTAGAATACATTAATTGCAGAGTGTTATTGTCATTTCAAATGACTTTCAAATCACTTTCATTAATGAAATCACTTGTTACAATAGATTTGAATTAGGATTATCATAGGGATTCATCATCTCTCTTTGAGCAAGGGCCCACTTAGAAAGTTCAATCGATGAATGCACTTATTGTGTGTGTATGTGTTCATGATTTACATCTACATTACATAGTTGGGCATATCAGTGATTCCTCTTCAAGCATCTTGCAATCATGTGGGTGGTTGACGAATAGTCTCTTTCTTAATATCATTATTTCATTATGTAGCCGTAATTTCTTATGGATACTTTTCCCAGGATACCACAACACAACTATGCAGATAGCTAAATAGTTGTTGTGTTGATTAAATTAAGCATGTTGTAGATATATTTCTTACTTTATGTAGTATAGGTTTCTTGTTTTGGATAGTGTGATATACTTTCAATAGTGTGGTTTAATCCATGCAAGTGTGATTTACTTTTAGTAGTTGTGACTTCTCGCTTGCAATCATGAAGTGTGATTTACATTCGGTAGTGTGACTTCTCACCTTCGAGTGTGAGGCCTATTATGAGGATACAAGTCTAAAGACCCAAAGGTCATTGGACATGCCTTGGATAATTAGACCTATAGACTCCCTAAACTCTTGTTGTAGTGTATATTTAATTAGTTTCAATACTTTAGTTGCATTAGTAACTCTAGAACATTCATAAACCAAGGAAAAAAACATTTCAACAATATTTGAAGCTTAGGGAGTTTCATATATAGTTCACAACACCTCAAAGTTCATGCACCCTAGTTGATCATTTAAGTGTAGTTAAAGGATTCAATAACTTCAATATTGTTGCAAATTTTTTGCTCATCAATGAGAAAAACATTGTTTGAGAACAAGTACATAGGACAATGCATGTGCTTAGCCTCCATACATGCCACTTCACATTTGAACCGCTTATGTTAAGTGGTTTGAGTCAACAAAGTTTAATGACAAGTGACTTTGAGAAGTGTCGCTCCCTTGAACAATGCCTTCAATATAATTATGTAAAATGGTTATTATAGATGAAATTGGTTGCCTTAAAAAAAAGCATATGTTATGACAAAGGGCTAAGAGAGACAAGAAATGGTGATGTAAATGATGCTCATTTAATTTCTAGATCATGTGATGTGATAAGGGTTAAGAGATGAGAAATGGTGATTAAAATGATACTCATTTAATTTTAAGATCATGTGATGTGATAAGGGTTAAGAGATGAGAAATGGTGATTAAAATGATACTCATTTAATTTTAAGATGATGTAAACAAATGTGAATTTGGTTGTAGAATTAGGGATATCATTTAACCTTAACATTTTTAAAATTTGAAGTGAAAAGATTTTTAAATTTAATTTTGGACCTAATATTCATAACCACAATATTTGAAGGTACAATTAAACTCCAACCTTAAAAATCTAAGATGTTACTTGGAAACAATTCAAAATATCAAATATTTTGATGTTTAAGTGGCATTACATTATTAACGACATCAAATTTAAACTTTTAAATTTTCAAAAATATTAAAATTATGTTAAAAATCCATAATAAACCATAAAAAATTTCACTAAAAAAACATCTTAAATGTTTTTATGTTTAAAAATATATAAAAAGATAGTTAGCATTATTTGAAAATGTTATAGTATTTGAAAGCTTCATAAACTACCAAAATTTCATATGAAAATTTTAAAATAATTAAAAATCAAAGTGTTACATTTAGTGTAGGGAAATATTGTTAAAAAAATACTCTATATTGTCTATGACTCTCATTCTATAAATCTTCTACAAAATTTTATAAGTTATAAGATATTCTCAACCAAATAATTTCTTGAAATTTTCTCCACATATTTGGAGAAAAAACATTCATAAAAACCTAACCATGAATTTACACAAAAACAAGTTGGCTTGTCAATATCTTTTAAGAAGAAAAGTCAAAACAATTTGGCTTGTAAGCATCATTTCTAGGACTACAAAATTGACAAATATAATTTTGTCTACATATTCTAAGAAGAAAAGTCAAAACAAGTTGGCTTGTCAACATCACTTTTAAAAATTTCTACAAAATTGACAAATAAAATTGTATCCACATGTTCTGAAACAAGTTGGCTTGTCAACATCACTTTCATGGATTTCTACAAAAACGATAATTTTGTTTAAGAAGAAAAGTTAATACAAAATTAGCTAAGATTTCTCTTAAAACTATTTAAGTGGTCAGTATCACTCACTATAAGTTTTACTTAATAATTTCTTAAAATTTTCTCCACAAATTCCAATCGACTAAGAAATTGAGTGAAACCATACTTTATAGAGGTTCTAGGAAGTTCACATGTTGAAAAGATAATCTCGACCCATGTAGTTTCTTCATTTTTTCTCCACAGTTTATGAGAAGATACTTACTTTGCTCACTGTTTTTTTTATTTTTTTGCTGCTTTAGATCATCGAATACGATGATATCTGCCTATCGATTACAATTCACGATCAACTTAGGGAATTGGCAATACATATTGCCCGAGAAGAGTTTCGCGTGTTCCCAACGCGTAACGCACTGAGGTTTAGCTCGTATAATATAGATGAATTTTGGGAATCGCTGGTATGCGTATTGGGGTCTTTGTATTATATTATTTTATTATTGTTGAAAGATAGAAATTTTAACTTGCAGGTTGATTAATGTGATTCTCAGGCTGAATCAAAGGCCGCATAAAGCTTACAGATACGGGGAATTAGGTTTTGGAATAAAGATAAACCATTTTATTTCGTGAGTGACATTAGGGGTGAAGGTGTGCATCTCTTTGTATTTGAAGAAGTAGATTTTCCACCTTGGTCATTTTACAACTGGAATAAGAGGAATATGTTGGGAGAGTTGGTATGGCTTCGCTTGCGCATTCTCGCAATTCCCCTCGACTTCTCGTGGGACTTATTTTCCTCGGTGTCTTTGCGAAGATTAAGAGTTTTGGAAATTCAGGGTCTGATAACGTCGAACAATTTTTTTGACGATTTTGATCAAGACGTAAGTACATATAAATGAGCATTTTGCCGTTTTGTTCTACATTAAATTAAATTAACAGATTCTATGTGCTTTTTAGTTTCTCGGCACTTAACTGAGTTGAATATGAATATGGAGTGGGTTAACTAGGGAGTAATTTTTTCTTCTGAGTTATTTTTTCGGTGGGTTTTTTTACTGTGCTTTTTAAATTTCTGATCAATCTAGAAGTTTGATCGATTTTTTGAACATCTGGATTGGTTTATAATGAGGTAAAACCCCTAGAACAAGATTCTGAAATGCATGAAACTTTGATCCATGCAAAACTCAAACTACTCCTGAAAATCTAACCAAATTCAAGCCCATTTTATTTTTGCCTGAAAAGAAAAAGGATTGCTCGCAAGTTAGCTTACTCAACATATTTTCTACCTAAATGAATCTTCTCTTTTTTGCTATCTAAAAAACTGGGTGACGGGCATGAGAACTTTGACTAGCCTTGTGTTGAAAAATCTAGGATTCCTACAATCACTTCCAATCGTTTTTTCCGAACTTCAAAACCTAAGACATTTAGATCTTTCTGGCTGCTCTCAACTGACTGAATTGCTCAATACCTTTTCTGAGTTATTGCAACTTCAATATTTAGCATTGCAAGACCGCTTCGAGCTATCAATCCCACTCGATATTTTGGGAGAAATTTCCACACTTGAGTATGTTGACTTCAAAGGCTGTGCTAAACTGGTATGCTTGCCTGAGAGAATCCCGTATCAAAGGCATTTAAGGTATCTGAATTTACTAGGCGCCGGTTTATTACAATTACCCGACAACTTGGGAACACTAGACAAGTTAGAACAAATAACAATAGGGAGCCCAGCGTTAACAGAGATACCAGTTACTGTAGCCAATTTGAGGGGCTTAACAGAGCTGTTTCTGATTCAATGCTCCGGTCTACAGCAAATCTTACCAGAAGGAATTGCGGCGCCAAATATCAAAATTTTGGCTATAGACGGTTGTCCCATAGATAACTTTAGTTTTCAGGATCAGGGGATTTTGGATGTTCAAAACATACATTTGAAAGTTGGCATGAGTTTTTTAAGAGATTTCGTTTTGACTAACACATCCATTCCTGATTGTGTTTTCCCCAGCCTTGAAACTATTGATCTTTCAGAAAATATTCAACTAATGCGCGTTATTGCCTTGCCATCAGCACTAGTAAGCCTAAACCTGCAAAACTGTTGTGGATTGAAGACATTAACAAGCCTTTCAAATTTAGTAAATCTTAAATTCCTCAACATAAATAGGTGTTTTAACTTGAAAACCCTGAATATTGAAGGTCTTGCATCATTGGAAGAGATTAAAGCGGAGGAATGTTGGGAGCTGCAGAGGATAGAAGGATTGAATCAGCGAGATCGGCTGAAATGTGTCCACATTTCAACAGACAATACAGTTATCTGGAAAGACATGTAATCCTGGTATTTATTTGTTGTTGAAATATCACAATTTGAATTTGTAAAAGCACTACATTATACTTGTATCGTTGAATGATGACATCGAATTTGGGAAATATGTGCAGAGATCACCCACTCATCAAAAGCCATCAACTGCCATCTTTAGTGGAAGAGCAGATAATTACAGGGTGGGTGTTCAATTTTACCGAAAGCAAGACAAGCGGGAAAGATACTATAATTAACAACGGGGAATCAAGATGCAGAATGTCTCTCTAGCTGAAGAGTATTGAAGTTAGACGCATCGGGTATACATCCTCCTAGAGTGACCATGTTGACTTAGTGACCATGTTGACTTGGCTGAGGAGGATGATAGATTCACTCAGAGTATTATCCATGTTGACTTGGCTAGTGATAAATGGCCCAGGCGTAGTCTTCAAAGGACAAAATACTCTAGGTGCTTGAGATGCAGAATGTCTCCCTTGTTGAGAGGTAGTGTTGATATTTGTACAGCGTCCTGAATACATTCTCCCAAATTAATAATTAATAATATACTTATTAATTATTATTAATATTATTAATATATATATATATATAGTTATTGTAATTATTAGAGACACATCCGATCATGGATGGTCACCATATGTTCCTTTAGCTTCTCTATATATTTGACACATTCATCATCATAATACCGAATCAATCACATCATCACATATACAATATTATCTCATATACAATATTATTGTATACGGAGATGCATGTTGTTCCCTGAGGATATAATGCCTTCCTCTTTTTAGAGGGTATGCAAACCGATGCACGTGATCCAAAGATTCAAAAGTGGGTGACTTCTGGTTTGATGCCACTCCAGGGCTCAAAAGGTGTCCTATCCTTCACAGATCTGTGAGAATATTTTTTATGTATGTAATTGTCACATTTAACTGCAATTGGAACATTTAAGTGTTTCAACCCAAAGCTTGGATGGAAGAGACCTTCCACGCAACATCCAACTAGCCACATCTTTGAGAGATTGGTTCTTCCACTCAGCTACCCCATTCTGTTGAAGTGTATGGTATTGTATGTTGTAATTGTATTCCTGCCTCATCACAAATATGTTGTACATACATGTTTACATACTCCCGCCCCTCCCCCCACCCCCATTATATGTGCAGAGGTTTTTGATCTTCTTTCTAGACTGTCTCTGCATGGACTTTGAAATATTTGTGATGCTCAAAAACTTCAGACTTGTACTTGAGAAAATATACCCAAGTGTGCCTTGAGTAATCATCAATAAATGTTAGAATGTACCTCACCTTGTTGATGGAAGGATTGGGAAAATGACCCATGAGGTCACTGTGGACAAGCTCTAAGGGAGAGGAGGCCCACCAAGCCTCCCCTTTCTCAAACTTCTTTTGAGGATGTTTTCCAAGAATGTGTCCTTGAAAAACTCCTTCGGAAAAGTGTATGTTTGGCAATCCTTTGACCATTCCCTGTTTGTTGAGTTGTTGCATGTACCTAAAATTTAGATGACGAAATCTCTTGTGCGAGAGTCTACTATCATCATCAACATGAGTTAGTAGCAATGTGGGTTCATATTTAACAATAAACTTAGAAAATGTATACAATCGAGAGTGTTGATTTGCCTCACCAACAACAATATTGGAGTTGTAATGCATGTCATGTATATGGTCATGGAATCCAGTGGGAATTCCACCCTTTTTCTAGTGCTTTTATGTGCTATCCGATAAACAAAGAGTAGATTCATGGAAAGTTTTGAAACATGAAATAAATTCTTGAAACTTCCATGTTGGATCTCTACTCTCCCTTGTCTCGTGACCTCCATTGGAGTATCATCACCCATGAGAATGGGAGAACCTGTGAATGTAGTTAAAGATGATAATTTGTTGTTGCCATGTGATGGGATTCCCCTAAATCCAGGATCCATGCATCGAGATAAGAATGAATAGAAATCAAAGAATGTGAATTACCTTTGTTTTGTGTCACTTTGTCTCTTGTATTCTTCTTGGCATTCTCAGGAATGCAGTCCCTCGGGTTGTTTTGCCAGAGTGTTTGTTCCATGAGGTTTATTGTCTTCTTCATGCATGATGATTAGATTGAAGTTACCACACTTTGTCTTTCCTTTCTTTCCCTTTCCACCTTTGGAGATGGAGGAGTCATCAAAGGCTTTGAAATTGGAATCCTTTCTTTTCTCGAGATCTTTCTTCCCTTTTACTATTTGTTTGGTCTTTGGATTGGATTTGTTGCTCTCATTCACAATAAGTGCATGCGCTTTGGCGCTCTTGATTTCTCCCATTTTGATGGGATTTCCTTGCTCATGCATAAGGGACTCATTGAACAGATCAAGTGATGGAATTTTCCAGGTTGCTCCAGATGTGAATCTCACTGTATGGAATGTTGAGACAAAGACTACAAATTCTAGACCAAGTTTTGAAAAAATGGCAAGGATCATCTTTTTTTCTTGTGTAGATTTGTCAACACTGCATCCCTTTAGCTGAAGAAGAAGGGACTTGAACTTCGTGAAGAAGTCCTAGATATTATCAAAGATTATTGGATCCAATGAATTCAACTCAATCTCGAGCATGTGTCCTCTCATCTCATATTGTTTTCCAAAGAGACCTTCCAGAGTGGTCCAAATCTTGTTTGGAGTAGCACACGATTCAATATGAAACAATATCTCGAGAAACATTGACATTCAAATGAGATTGTATTCCTCGTCCATGAGGTTGAAGTATTTGGATTTCTCTATTGTTGATTTTGGTTCTATCTCTATAGCCATGATTATTTGGTACAAGCCTCTACCTCTGAATTGAAGTAGGATTTTTAGTTTCCACTTGAAATAGTCGTGTGGCATATGAAGAGTTGATAGAGAAAAATCCATTCTTTCTGACTTATGAAATCTTATGCAGCTGCAAATGGATGTCTTTGCACCTTCTTCCTAACAATCTGTCAGCTCTAATACCATGTGAAGTTTTGGTGAAACCTACACAAAGAACCTAGATAGTAGAAATTCACACAAAGCTTGCAAAAGAAACATGGATAGAGATAGAAGAGAATGAGATAAAAAATAATGAATTGTATTGATTCAATGTAAGAATCAATTAATACACATGATATACTCTACATGGTTGAAGTGATGTTCCATAGTAGTGATCTACAGAGATCTCGAAACTCACTAACGGAAACCAGAGTGAACTACCATCTAGTCCTAGTTAACCG